>JAULKM010100372.1:0-10526 GCA_032355605.1 Rubia tinctorum
TGGGATCTGAGGGTTATATTGGCACTTACATCAACTAGGTAGGGTTATATCTACACTAAAAATTATCTGAGGGTTATATTGACACTTATGTCAAGTAGGTAGGGTTATATTGGTATATAATAATTATTTTTTAGATTTTGTACACACATGAATAAAGATATTAAATTAGTTAAAAATTGATTCAGTTGACTTTTGAAAAGTCAAAATGTGCTAATTTGTCTGGGATAGAGAGAGTATTGAAAATTAATTAGAATTTAACATACAAATTATAAATATAATCTAATGAAGTTGTAATTTACCAATAATTAATGAAATATACCTTATTTTCAAAAAATAAATAAATTATGAAGATGTAATGAATGCATATTTATAAGGAGTTAGCTCCTCAAAAAGATTTTTTTTTATGATAGTGCTAATTTGACCATATCTTTTTTAGAGAAGTACTACTTTAACTCTGTATTTGTTACTAAAGTGCTGATCTAACCCAGTCTTATTAGTAAAAGTATTGATCCAATCCGGCCACCATTAGTCGGATATGACGACCAACGGCGGTCTAGCATTTACCACCGTTGATCGGCGGCGGTCAGACGTTGACCACCGCTGACCAGCATTGACCGCTGCCAAGTCTAGTGGTACAACGGTCATTAATTTTTAAGCTTTAAATCCAGGGATATTTTTATCTTTTTATGTTAGGTCAACGGCTGAATTCCTCTTGTCTATGCCAGAATAGTGCGATTTGGGTATATTTGCACATTTCTCCAAAACATAGGGTTATATTTGCACTTTCAAATTTGACCGGGTTATTTCGACTCTTTCACAATTTAATAGGGTTGTTTTTTTTTCACTTTTCCCTATATTTTAAAAATGTATATATTTAAACAATTTATGATTGATTATATATAGTAAACGATTAAAATCAGTAACATATTGTAATATTAATATAAGTTCTGATTGATATATATGATAAAGAATTAAATCAGCAAAATATTATAATATTAGTATGTTATTTTTGGGCAATTTGGGTTTAGATTAGTCAAAATGATTTCAATATCCCCAGTTGACAGCACCATCCAAAAACAATCAATTTTTATTATATGGTGCATGGGAAGAAGTTTTATATTTTAACAAGTTATGATTGATTATATATTATGAATAATTAAAATCAATAACATATTGTTATATTAGTATAAGTTATGATTGATTATACATTAAAGAATTAAATCAGTGACATATTATAATATTAATATGTTATTTTCAAACAACTTGGATTCAGATTAGTCAAAATGACTTCAATATCCCCGGTTGACAGCACCATTCAGAAAGCAAACAATTTCTATTATATAGTATTTGAGATTAACATAAACATTTTAAATGTACTAGTTTAGTTCAATTTAATTACAACATTAGGGTTGTTTGAGTGTTTATGTTATTCAATTCTGAAAAGTAGAACAAATTGATGAAAATAGTTTAGTTCTGAAATTTTTTGTATGTTGGGAATTTTGTATGTTAAGTTATGGGTCGAATCACATATTGTTGTATGTCAAATTTTCATTCACTTTTACACAAAAATAGTTGAATAGCAAGTAATGACTGAATACGTGATTCGACCCACACCTTAACCTACAAAGTTTATAACGTATAAAATTTTCTTGCTTAATTCTTGTGAAATATGTCATTGATAAGCGGGTTGTGCTTACCATCTAAAATTAAATTGTGAGGAAAATAAATAATAGACCAAGGGGTACCATTGAAACGAAGGGCAGAAAAAAATGCAACATGGATGTTATGATAGCATGCCCAATGAATGAAATCATACCAGCAATCAAATGTAACTGGCCACCTGGGTCAAGTAAGAAATTTTTTTACAGCAAGACAATGCACCAGCACACACAACAAGCAAGAATGCTTCTTTTAAAAGGGCTGCATGCAGTGATGGGTTTCAAATAATCATGGATTCATAGCCAGCAAACTCACTGGACCTCATCATACTAGACCATGGGTTTTTTTATCAATTCAACGTCTCCAATGGAAAAATGCATGCAGGACAGTAGATCAACTAGTAGAGGCTCTGGAGAAGGCATATAAGGAAATAAGGGTTGACACCATCAATAAACGAGCTGACATACTCGGGCACACAGAGTCACAACCAACAAACAACAACCGAGCTAACATACTCAGGCACATAAGGTTACAGCCAACAAATAACAACCGAACTAACATACTCAGCCACATAAGGTCACAACCAACTAATAACAACCAAGCGAACATATTGGGCCAAATAAGTTGCAGTAACTGAAAGATGTAACCTGTTTGAAGACATCATACAATAATCCCCAAAAATTATTCCACACAACCTTCTTATGGGGGGCTTATGGGCCTTAGTTTGTTGCTTTAAACCTGAAACATGTAAGAAAAACAAAAAACAGAAAGTGAGTTAGTAAATGTCAACAAATAACTAGAAACAAGTCACCAAAAAAAACTAGGGTTTTGGTAAAAACAGACAAACCAGATCCAACGGGTGCAAATCATTAAAAAAACATTATCATTTTTTCAAAATATTTTACAAAAACCTATAATTTTTTAAAAAAATTGAAGTGGATAAATGTACCTCTTCTTGGGGGGAAGAATGACTCTAGGGATTTTCATCTCGTCAACCCATAGCCGGAGGTCGTCCATAGTGTTGCTCCGCCCGTTATCCATCCATTTGGAGCTCACCAGCAGCGCCGCCTTGAAAACTGAAGCAGATCTAGTGATGGTGGAGACCATGCACACACGCGCCACCGTGGAAGCTTGGTTTCTTGCAGAGCCACCAAGGAGAGCCTTTGTCGGACCCCTCTTTTTTGCCATTGTCAGCTCAATCACACCATTATCGTCGACGGGAGCTGGGCGCACCATTGGATTTCGAAGGTAAGCCCTACTAGCAGGAGTCAACTCACGAACGCCGACGGGTTCTTCAGAATCAGGGACGCATGCGAGATTCCAGGCGAACTCGTCGGTGTAGGTTTCCCACTCCAAAAGTGGCTCCGAATCGGTCAAATCGAAGCTTGAATCTTCAATTTCAAGGTCAGAGCCCCTAAAATCAGAGTCAAATAGGAGGTCATCGAGGGTAAGGAGGTGCGGTTTGTATGGGTACAATGGGTGAGTATCAAACCCAAACTGGCCATTCATGGTTTGTGTTTTATGACGACGATTTCAAGCACGCCGCCAGAGAGGGGTGGCTCAGAGCTAGGGTTTTGGGGGGAGAGAGGAAAATGAGAAGAAGGAACGAGAGATGAGAAAAAGTGAGAAAGTCGGAGAAGAAAAGGAAGAGATAAGATCAAATGCATTAAGGAATGGGTAGTTGAGGTGGTGAAGCAGGATGAGAGGTTATGGGTGGTGGTTGTTGAGTTAATTATGAATCTGATTTTAGTTTTAGGAGTTAAAATGTTAGGTTTATGTTTTATGTTAATTAATTTGTTAGTTAATTGTTCACTTTTCTGATTGTTTTTTATTTGAGGCTTTGTAAATTTTTTTAAAAATTTAGTAGGGGCATTGTAGGAAAAGAACAAGGTTAAATTTTATCAAATGAGGATATTAAATTGAACAATTTTTAGTGGTATGAACTAAGTTAGAAATTGAGCCGTTAACGATGGAAGGGAGGAAATAATTTAGACAACAAAGTTGCAAGCCTGGTCAAAATAAGGCGTCTACCTACAACCGAAGAAAGTGTATTCTACACATTTGAAAAAAGGGTATTCTATTCTTTCTATAACACAATAACAATGTGAGTACTAATACAAGAACAAATGTCATTAATTGGTCATTGTCTTTTTTAACATTCAAAAGGGATAAAAAGTGTGAAGGGGGGTTTTGAAATTCCTACTACTCTCTTATTTTTTTATATTGACACTCTTTCCTTTTTTTCAATAATCTTTTTATATTGACACCTTCACCTTTTGGTAAATCCTAGATTATTTTCATCCACTAAATTTACTTTATACTCTCCTAATAGAATCTCCTCCACCCATTTTACTTTTCAAAAAAATTTATGCCCATTATTTGATACCAATATTTTGGGACCACAGGGAGTACTCACTTTTAATCGCATTTTTAGAAGAAGGTGGTAATTAAAGCACTTTTTAACCTTTGTTACTGCTACACGCCAAGTCAAAAATAGATGCTTCACAGTATAGTACTGGGGAATAACATGCATCTGTGAAGAATTAAAGGGACACAGCATTTTCTTGTACTGCACACACAAAAGTTGCGCACCAGTATTACTAGCAAGATGATTTTTCTTGTCTTTGTAATTTTAACTAATTCACATAAGTGTTAATATAACTTTCAATTTTTAAAATGCCAATATAACCCTAAATAATCAGTGTAAGTGCCAAAATTTATAGGAATGTGCTGATATAACCCAATAAGTTTTACGAATATGCTGATATAACCCTATCAGTTTTCATAATATGCTAATATAATCCTACATGGTACGGCGGCGGTGCTGGAAATGAGGTCTGGGGGTTATATTGACACTTACATTAACTAGTCAGGGTTATTTTTATACTAAAATTTATTTGAGAGTTATATTGATATTTACTCAAGTAGGTAGGGTTATATTGACACTTTACCCTTTTTTTCTTTCATAAGGTTTCAAGTTTTTTACTATAAAAATAATATATTTTAATATAAATATTATATTTTTATACTTCCATCCCACAACTAATGACCACTCAATTTTTGGCTCAATACTTAAAAGACACCCTAAATTCAACAATATTCTTACATATTTATATCTAAACACGTCACATGTTTTAGTTTTTGACCTGACTTAATCCACAAGTAATTTTCAAGCCTAAATTTCTAGTCACTGTTTGACGCTTTGGTTACGCAAGGTTGGACGTAAGGCCACTGGTTTACTTCTGGGGACCAAGTGGTAAATTTTCCACCTATTTACTAGCAAGAATTGGAATTTTCCTTTTAACCTAGCGTGAAAATGACCAATTACAATGACTCATGCTTCCCTTGTATTCCCTCCATCCCATCAATAATGACATATTTATTTTTTCTAAATTAAATTTGATAAATTTTAATCATAAGTATAAATTTATATATATATATAATTAATACATCATGTGAGATATTGTTGAATTCATCTTAATGTATATTTTTAAATATTAATTTGTTTCATGCGGAATTGGTATGTGCAGCTAGAGATATTGACAGTCAAACATTATCATTAAAAACCAAAAAAAGAAAAGAAAATATGTCATCATTGGTGGGACAGAGGGAGTATTTGATAACGTTGTCATTCTCTAATTTGTGGGTAAAAGAAGTGGGGAAATTTAATATTCCCTCCGTCCCAAGGCAATTTGAAGAGGGACAAACTCTCTCTTCAAATTTTGCCCTGCATGAAAAGAACATTCTACCCCTCCTCTCCTCCTCCCTCCAGATATGACTCTGTCTTTCCTCCTCCCTCCGACGCGCCTCATTCTCCGCCTATACAACTCCACCTTCAGCCATCTCAACTCACCCTGCAGCCTCCACCTCTCCACCAATCAACTTTGGCATAGGATCAGACATGGATGTTGTAGCTAGGGTTTTCTTGGAGTGCGTTGATGGATACAATTGGGGCAACGCCAAAACTCGTGCGGGAGTGGCAGAGCTGCAGAGAAAAGTCTGGTACATTACTGCGGTGACAGTGGCGGAAATTTCAGAGCTGTTGGAAGGGATAGGCTACGGGAGTGAAGAAGTTTTGGGAAAATAAAGAAGAAGGGGTGGGTGGGTGGGTGGTTTATGGTATAAAATTTTATTTGTTTAAGGGTAAGAACGTTTTTTGTTGAGTTAGTTTTTTCCTAAAATGGAAAATATGTAGATTTGTTTGAGACAGACTAAAAAGGAAAGTGTGCAGATTCCCCTGGGACGAAGGGAGTACATTTTTTAAAAAAAAAATGAATGAATAAAATAATGGAATTATTAAAAATCATTTCAAATAAAATATAAGGGTTCAAACATATAATGCTAGCAGCAGATGTACTATATAAGGATCCTAAAAAGCCTTACCTACATAGCATCAAAGGCTTCGCTGAATTCATAAACCACAACCAATTGTACTATCACATTTTTGAGAAAGACTCATGTGAGACCGTCTCACCAAAACTTAATGTGAGACAAGGTACAAAATAAAGTTTTAAAAATTACATAAACTGCCCCATGTCATTTCTCATATTTAAATAATTGTATTTAAATCCTTCGTCTCACCATAAAATTAGGTGAGACCGTCTCACCCAAGTCTTTGTATAATATTAAATGGACTGCTTATAGACCTAAAACACACCGTCGTCGAAGGGTGCATGTGTTAATGTGAGGAAATGGCTACTCAAATTACTTTAAAATGGGCATTTCAATCAATTACTTTAAAATGGACATTTCTATATCACTCAAAGAATATCTTTCAAACACCATCTACTAATAAATTTACTCTGTCTCCCACATATTACAATAAATTCTTAGGTTAATGAGTATTCTCCATTATACTAGGAACGATAATTAATACGATGTGTTACACATAATATATGCGTGATAGTCATAATGTTCACCTTATAAAATAATATGGTGTCACGTGATAATAGATTATTATTTTATCATGGGTGACACCAGCATATTAAGCCATAACAGATTATTGTTATGATAATTCTTAATATGTGTCATGTACATAATCAGGGGCGGAGCCAGGATACATACGTTGCGGAGGCTGATCTATTAGTTAAAAAATCTCAATTTTTTCTATTATCAGAGGGGGCTGATAATTTTTTTTAAAAAAAATTTACTACCCAAATTTCCCGTAATTTTCGTCTTGGCTCCAGCCCCATGTAGTTCCGCGCCTGCACATAATGATCAATAGAAGTACGTAAGATTACACATTTATAGTAACAATATCACTGATAATAACTGATAATTTACTGAGGTTTGATTATAGGCTAATGATTACTCTACTAAAAATTTGAGTTAAAAGTAATATTTTTCTAGTAACACTTATTCAAATGTTACAATAATTTATAAAGTCTCCATAAAATTTAGGTCCTACCCAGTTCAGCTAAAATAAAACTGAGTTGAGATGAATTTATTGAAGTTAAGAAAAACTGAGAAAAGTTGAGAAGAGCTGAGTTGAGTTGATTGGAGCTAAGATGAATTGACATGAGCTAAGAAGAGTTGAGAAGAGTTGAGAAGAGCTGAGTTGAGCTGATTGGAGTTGAATTTAACTGATTGTAACTAAACTAAACTGAATTAAAATTCGATGAGCTGAAATGAACCAAAACGAACTAAACTAAATCAAAATGAAATGAACCAAATCTAATTAAACTTAATTGAGTCAAACTGAGATGAAATGAATCAATTTGATTGAATCAAACTGAACTGAACTGAGACAATTGAACCAGACCCAATCAAACTAAACTGAACTGAATCAAATTGAACTAAATTGACGTTTATGTGAAATATATTATGATTATAATTAAATGTTTGTTGGTAATAAGGAGCGCGACTACAAATTTAGGGTTGGAGAACAAAAATTTTAAAACCAAACAACTCCAAATATATCGTACCACAAGTGTATAATAATTCGACATGTTGGTACAATATACACCATCGGCGTTGGTAGTATGAATGTAAACAAATACAATATTGGTACTACTGCGCCAATATGTGTATTTCCATAATTTGAGTTATACAAAAATAAATATTAATGTTCATTTCAGTTATTTATTTCTTGTTATTTATATGTATTGAACATTTTTAAACTACATCTTGAGTAATAGGCGTGAAGTTCAGTCATTTTGATAAATTTACCATTAATGAGCCGAAGTGAAATTTGATACTGTATACTTTCATAATTTAGAACATTGATTAATATTTTAGATAGAATTTATCAAAAAATGATAATTATCTCTTTTTTCATTATTTACCTTGTAGTTTTTACCATATTTAATCCTAATAAAGTTCATAATTAAAATTTTAACACCCAAGTGAAACTTAATTAAATTATTTTAAAATTAAGATTTTAAAATTTTATGGCATTTAAAAGTTTGTTAATAATTGATAATATAATATTTTAATTTTATGTTAAATTAAACATCTATAATAGTATGTATGTTTTTCATAGTCACAATAATAATAATAATTCATACATTCAAATATGAACAACATTTAATATAATTTTCATATTCAAAATAGATGAATGAACTTTCTCAATTAAAAAGATTTGAATGGAGTTAAAAGTAGATAATCTAAAATTATTAAAGTTGAGTTGAGTTGAGTTGATTGGACCTGAATATAGCTGAGTTGTGAAGAGTTAAGAAGAGTTGAGAAGAGTTAATAAGAGCTTAGTTAAGTTGATTGAAGTTTAGATGAATTGATATGAGTTGAGAAAAGTTACGAAGAGTTTAGAAAAGATGATAAATGCGCTATTAGTCCCTAAATTTGAGCTTAGTTTATCTTAATATGTTACACGACCCTTATTTGCTATCCACAATTGAAGTTGAAAAATGCCCTATTAGTCCCTAAATTTGAGGCAAAACTTCATTTGGTCCGTAAATTAACAATATGTGATTGTTAGGATGGTTAAAATCTTAAAACTAATAGGTTTCACATTTAGGATGGTTAAAACCTTACTAATATGAGCTATTACCAAAATTTAAGTTGATTTTGTCAAATATTGGCCATATCTTAGCAATTTACAACTTAATTTTTGTTAATAACACTAAAATGAAAAGTAAGAGAAAATCTCATATTAGACCGACTAATGTTTAAACGAATCATGAAAACCTCGTTTCAATAATTTTATGGTCAATTATAATTTCTAATCTATCGGGATATATTTTAAAAGTTTTTCAAAGTTATAAAAACATTGTTACAATAAATAAAAACAAACATAAAATTACTTCATTTATTGTATCAATTATAAAATAACTCTTTCTAACAGCTAGTCCGTTAAAAACAAAACTTTGGGATAAGTAATTGATTATTCGACTTAATCCATTCCAGTGATAAAAATTAATCTTAATTAGTTAGCATATTGAAAAGATGCATATATTAGTTAATATAATAATTGGTCGATTTGGATTTCTATGTCATACTTTATCATTTAACCTCTATCTCCGACATATGCTTCACTTTTATGATCTACTCCTCCACCCCTCTTCATCACCATTATAATCGCCACGTTTTTACAATTTGCTTAAATAAGCAAGGAGAATATTTCATATATGTTTGAGAATAATTCATCTTTACCATATCTTCTTGTGATGAATAATTGATCATTTTCACCATCTCCTCCACTGTAAAAATAATTAGGATTAGATCATCCAAAATAAAAACTGTAAAGATTAAAACTATTATAAAAATTGTATAAAGGAATTAACTAATTAAGTCATATACCTACTGTGTTAATATAAACGACAAGATTGATTTGTAAATATGGATTAGATCGATCACAAAGTCTTGTTTTATACAGGCTAAACTTTAGGCAGGGTATTTTATGCAATTAATGGTACTCCCTCTGTTTCAATTCAAGCTGCACACTTTGACTTTAAGCGGTTGGCTCAAAAAATATTTGATCCTTAATATCTTTTACTAAGCATAATTAAAACTTGTAAAAAGTTGATATTATGAAAATATATGTCATAACGAATCTAATAATGTATCACTCAATAATATTCATACGTATACACATATCCAATTTTAAGGTCAAAGTTAAGAAGATTTGACTAAATGAATAGTTAAGTTGCAACTTGAATTGAGACAGAGGGAGTAGTTTAAATTAGGGTGAGGTTCTTTTTAAAATAGGCTGACAAAGTGGAGGGTTTGTTGTGCAATTTCAGGAATTTTGTTGTTGGTATATATATTAAATTCAGATTTTGAATTTCATTTATTTCACTCGTTCTCAATTTCCCCAAAAAAACAGTAACACACTGTAACCGCCGAAAATTGCCGAAAATCACAGGTAATTGTTAATTTTCACCGGACATTGCTGCGATTTGATGCATTTTGTCGGATATTCACTGAGTTCCTTCAATTTCTTTATTTTTTTCCATTGTTTGATGTCGGTTCAACTGTGCATTTTTGCCCTAACTATTGTTTTGTTCCTTTTTTGTTGAAGATTATAGCCCGCACGAAGCGTGACCAGGTTTCTCCATCGAAATCGCCGCTGGAACATGTTTCAAGTTCAATTTCGTCAGTATTTGCTGTTTGTGTGTAATTTTGTCTTTGTTGAATTGCAGTTTGAATGTTCCGATGAGGTCTGATGAGGTCTGTTTGTAATTACTCGAGGTTCGATTTATGTGATTTTTCAGGTTTATATTTTGCATGTCAAGGTGTGCATTTTGTTGATTTTATTGATGAGATTTTCCCTTCAGTGTTTGACATTCATGTTTTGATATTGATTATCATGATTTAGTATTAGTTATGTTGAGGTTTATACCAAAATTATTGAGTTTTGTTATCTGTGGTTTATTGTAATTAATTGAGGATTGATTTATGTCATTTTATTG
>JAULKM010100374.1:0-26394 GCA_032355605.1 Rubia tinctorum
TTTTACATTCATTATTTGCGATTTTAGTTTTAGAAATCATTCTCAGAAATTAAGGCGTGGTGGCATCACCGAAAGAGCTTTCTAAATTAGTTGGAAAATAAATTAAAATTATTGATTTTGCTCCTCGTGGGATCGACCCTGCTTATCACTATACTAATTAGTATTCCTGAGTTTGCAGGTATTTGGCGAGTTAAACGACGCCCACCAGTACTTTTGTGTGACATATATTGGGAACTACCGACTATCACCCACACTATGTGACATAGACATAAGTTAGCTTTATATGTATTATATGCGATAGAATCTAGGATCAAAGTCATTCACCGGTCATGTTACGTAAATATCCCCAAGGCTAGTTTAATATAGTTTGATCTATTGTTTTGCAAGATCAGTAGTTGTTAGACAAAAACCCCCCAAAACTTATATTATTAGCGCTAGCTATTCATGACACACAAGCGGAGTGACGCCCAGTTATGAGTTGTGTATAGTTAACCTTCGAATTCTAGCATCTCTGTGGATTACCCCGGACTTGCCAATAGCTACTTTCTAGTAGATAGTAGTAAGCATGGGAGAAAAATATAAATCTCTATCTTTGATCTCCTAGCTCTTCACGTGTAATTGAACTCCCGAAAGGTTGGTTTCCTAACAACCCCGCAGAGTGAGTATAGAATTTTGGCGCCGCTGCCGGGGATGCTAGTTTAAATTTATTGTTAAGTTACATGGCTGGTTTGTAGTAGACAGTGTTTTCCTTTTTTGGAGCTTTTGTTGGTTATTGTATTGAGCTTTTCAATAGTTATTACGGTTACTTCTAATTTGTTTTTCTAGAGTTCTCTCTTGGATTGGTTGTGTCTTGCTTCTTGTTTATGGTATACAATCGTACCATGAACACCCGTACCATGAACTTAGGAGCACTACACTATCTACCAAAAAATGCAGGTGGTTGAAGAATGAGAAGAAGGAGAACTTTAGGAGAGGTTCCATAGGGAACAACTATTTTTATAGAGGAAAAGAGAGTTGCTATACCAGAAGAAAACAGAACGGATAGGGAGTTGATGGCTCTAAATTTGGAGAATCAGCCCCTTTGCATCCCTTACCGCTCAATGATACTTGCAAACTCAAGAGCAGAATGGTACAATGCTTGCTCACTTTTCGCGAGATGACCAGGGAGGATCCCAATAAACACCTCTCGGAGTTTGATTTGGTTTGCACTAACATGGAACCACGGGGGGTGTCAAAGGATAACTACCATTTGAGGTCTTTTCCTTTATCGCTGAGAGATGCGACTAAGGATTGACTCTACTACCTTCCAGCGGGTTGCATCACCTCATGGATGGATACAAAGTGTAGATACCTCGAGAATTATTTGCAAGTTTCAAAGTTTGGGGAATCGAAGAAGCAGTTGTCCAACAGTTCGCAACTCCCGAACGAGTCTTTGTATAAGTATTGGGAGCGATTCAAGTGTCTATTGGCAAGCTTTCCATACCATCCATTCAAACGGGAGATCTCGTGCACTACTTATTTGAGGGCTTGTGTGATGAGGACATATAATTGGTAAACGCTGCATACAATGGTTCAGTAGAAAATAAAATCCCCAAAGACGCCATGTCCTTATTCGAGGAAATGGAAAATTGTACACGGCTGCTTGGGACCCGGTTATGAGTGAAAACTTTGGAAGAATTATCTCATTCCCCAAATCTTGACGAACGAGTTTGATCTCTTGCTTCAATGATGAAGGAATTCATGAAGGGGAGGATGCAACAAGTGAAAGTGTGCGAGATTTACAACTTAGACCAGCCGACTGAGACATGTCCAAAAGTTGTGGATAAATTTGAGGAGGTGAATACTTTGGACTTAAATGGTGGGAATATACTATTTACTAGAAGGCAGCAGCAAGGTTGCCGAGGGAACCAAGGTGGAGATCGTCAAGACCTTTATGCAAAAATGTTCAATCCCCAATAATGCGACCACCCAAATTTCCAGTGGCGCGATAACAACCAAGAGTACAACCGAGGAGGAGGTCCACCTCTGCCATACGCTAGGGGAGAAGGGCCTTCCAATACCAATGCTCAAATTCATAAGTTGGATCGGGAAGAGATTCTTGAGGCAATTTCATAGATGGTAAAGAAAAGTGACATGTTCGAGGAGCGAACGAGAAGGGAAATTAAAAACTAAGCACAAGAGCTTTCTCTAGCATAAAACACCTTGAAATACAAGTTGGCTAACTCACTAGTTATGTGAGCTGGCTCGAGGAAAGAGACTCCGAAAATCTACCATCCCAACTCGCGGTGAATCCATGCAATGTGAGTGCACTAAAATTGAGAAGCGGGAAGGAGGTGCGAGAAGCTGAGAAGGAGATTGTGCAAGAAGACGACAAGTTTGTGGAAAACAACAAAGCTGCTTTGAAGAAGAGGAATTATTAGTTGAGGAGGAGTCCACATGAGAGCTTCCTACCACCGAGGCGAAGGTCAACCCTCTGCCGCTATTCCCTAATGCTTTGAGGGGAAGGCTAAAGGTGGCATCCAACGAAGATCAAATCCGCTAATTCTTTAAAAAGGACGAGGTTAGTATTCCACTTCTAGACTCAATTGAACAAATTCCATCATATGGCAAAATTTCAAAAAATGCTTGCACTAAGAGAATGGCAAAACCTATTAGAAAAGTGGGACAACTGAAAATAAGGGGAGTCGCCACTTTAGCCTATAGAAATATTCCTAATAAGTGTGATGACCCCGACATGTTTTCAATCCATATATTCACTAGGTGGTAAGTTGATTAAAAATGCTATGATTGACTTAGGAGCTTCCACCAATGTCATCCTTTATAGACCATTTGAAACTCTTGACATAGGTGAACTTAGGGACACTAGAGTCATAGTCCAACTAGCCGATCATTCCCAAGCAAGCCCTGGGGGGGGGGGGGGGGTTAGTTAGGGATGTTATGGTTAGAGTGCGTAATCTTGTGTTTCTGATGGGCTTTTATGTCCTTGATGTGATGCACAATAGAGGTGCACCCCCAATTTTGTTAGGATGACCATTTTTGAAAACATCAAGGACTAAAATAGATGCCACTTGGAACATTGATCCTAGAGGATGACATTGATAAAGTCGGGTTTGACATTTACAAATCTAAGCTTGAGTCCTCTACTTCTTCTCTTGCATGCAATGGTATAAGCTTATGTGATGAATTTGACCAATTTGATGAGTCTTGCATTATTGATAATAATGAGAGTCTTGGTATAAATGATGAGGGAAAGCATGGTTTGAAATTGATCTTGATGATGATGTTGATGACACTTATGCCATGCATGATTTTGGTGATAATATTTTTATTATGGATTATTTTTCTATGGACACTAACATGTAGCGGTTGGTGGAGAGTGGAAAGGAATTAAAACCTCCTAGACAACCTCCTAAACCTAAGGAAAAGGCTAAGGAATCGACATTAGCTAAAAAGGAATATGAACTCCCGGTTGTTGACAAGGAGTGCGAATGTAAGGATGACACTTTGTGGAGACCTCTCTATAAATACGTCATCGTGGGTGGGGACGCGGATGGCAACTCTGGAGATCCAGTTTTAGATTTGTTCTAATTTGAATGCATGAAGAATAAGTTGTGAGGATGACAATAAATATACGGTGTTTTTCTTTGTTTTCGTGTTTTTAGTAGTTGATTGTTGTTTGCATGTATGTGTTAATGTGACAAGGGATTTTGTTGAGAATTCTGGTTGATTATTGAGTCTAAGATTGAGTCTCGTGGTTGTGGTAAGGAGAAAATAGGATTGATTGGAAGAGTGTTAGAAAAAAAATAAAGGTATAGGGGAATACGAGATGTGTAAGGCTTGTGTATGAATAACTGGCACGAGGCCTTCACAGGGTACGTCCGTACCATGCCTCGTGCCAGTCAGAAAAGCACAGCAGACTGGTAAAAGTGCAGAATTTTGGCAAAATTAAAACTTTAGCCAAAATAAGCATCTTTGCCTCATTAATTCCGCAACTTTCTTCTTCTCCAAGTTGGTTAGTGTCAGTGGTAATACACCAAGCATTAACACCTTCACTTAACATGAATTCATTGAACTTTTACTCCAAAAATTTCCATTTCCCCCAAACCATTACTGCCTTCTCTTTGTCTCTCTCCTGAATAACCCACTTGAGGAAAATCATTGATTCTCTGAATCCAAATTCCGAGTACCTTCTCCCATTAATATAGATCAATTAACCCACTCTAATTACTTCAATAACATCTACCCTTATTTCACATTGGGAGAAATTTGAATTTGAGCACTTTTTCTCAAGGGAGAACACTATTTTCTTGTTCTTGTGTAATCTTCATCTCCTACCCTCCAAATTAGGGTAACTCTTTGAACTTTCTGTGTACTTTATTTCATTGGCATGATTGTGTTATATGTGGGGAACTTGAAAAATAGAAAATTGTTGATTTTTTGTGGTAATATGTGGGGGTATATGCATGATGTTAGATTGAACTAAGTGTGGGAAAGATTATGATCCTTGATTTGAGATGAAATGAATTGCTATGTGTTGGGGGGTTTAGGAAGGATGTTTCTTGATAAGTGATCATTGTGCACAAGTTGTGTATATCTTGCCATTACCGCGGTGAAAAAGGAAAGAGTTCGGCTAAAGTTGGGAAACAAGAGCCAAAAAATATTGTGCCTCCTACTCCCGCCATTGTTGTTGATGATTTCATGGGATTTGCTAACATTACCGGGAGTGCGCCCTGGAAGTGAAAGTATCTCAATAGGCCAAAGAGGAAAATTTTGGAGATCAAGTTTGCGTGCAACGAGACTTTGGTGGCTCTAGGCCTACTCAAACCCATCACCTACTTGCTAGGTCAGATAGGCCTAGAAGGCTTCCTCGAGATGCACTCCAAGACGTATATTAGGTGGAATTTAGAGTTCTTGGAAACCGTGAAGCAATCATCGGACAGTGACATAAGGAGGACCATCACATACCACTTGGATGATAAGGAGTACTCAATGACCCATAGGGAAGTCACTCGAGTGTTTGGGTGGAAGTATGAGAAGGAAGTTTTTAAGGCACACCAACAAGGACTCTCGTTCCCATTAGGAAACTTTTGGAGGAACTTGGATGGTGTGGATAGGAACCACTTGGGAAAGAGTACTGCAATCGTCCACCCGGATTTGCGGTACATGCATATGCTCCTATCCATGGGAGTTCTTTGCCACAAGGAAATTTCTTAGTACCCTAATCAAGATGTGCAAATCCTTTGGGCGATGACTTCGGAAGGGAACTTCTACTCCAACTTGGTGGAAACATTTGTGGAAGAATGCATAAGCACGGGAAATAAGAGGGTCAGAAAAATGCCAATGGGAGGAATGGTCAGGATTTTGGCACAATACTTAGGAAATGCGGCACCCTCTCACTTTGCTTTGGAGAATTTGGGTTGTTTGGGAATGAAGTATACAATGGACGGGGTTTCAAGAGCTTCTATGATCGCCACCACCACCACCACAGAGTATCACTTTGTTTGGCTATATGGTGGTGCTACATTTTGGAAATTTATGGTACTTCCACAACCCGAGAGCACAATAATCAATCACGACATTGCATTGGAGAATATCTTCGTAGATCCCGATCCAAGGTTTGAGAAGGCCTTATACAATACCTTTTCGGCCCCAAATATGGACATTGAAGAATAAGATGGTGAGAACCCACCTAGAGTGCAACCTACTCGAACCAACCTACCAGCGGATTTCTTAGACCGATTTCACACGTTTGGGAAACAACTCATGAGTTCAACCCAAATGGTGCAAGAATTTGGTCACGTGGTAGGTGGGATGATTTTGCAAATGGAGGAATTCAGGGCTAGGCTTGACTCTAAGGATGGAACCATGAGAGTTTGGGGAGCCAGACTAGATTCCATCAAGCGAGAAGTGAAGGAGGAGTTTTCCATTATTGATGGGAGAGCCGGCGTTCAAGAGCAGGCCATGGAGCAATTGATTGAGAGGATGCATGCCTCAAATCTTGAAGGCTTTCATGACCTCGTTCCCTACAAGAGACAAGAGTTGAGGCAAGAAGAGAGAAGAACAAGGCGAGAGGCGAGGTGCATGGGAGCGTGCCCTTCGGGTTCCCAAGAGTAAGTGCTTACCATTCTCCCTACTCCACTTGTGGTTTTATACTTTCTATAATGCATTGGGGACAGTGCAAAGTTTAAGTGTGGGGGAGGGAGTAGTTAGGAACTTAGGAGTTCTAACAAAATCCCTTTGTGTTTGTTTGTTTTTCTTTATCCTCATTTTGTTATGAAGTCTACTTTGGCCATTTTGTTCTACAAAAAAATTTAAAAAGCAAAAAACTGTCTAAGTCAAAAACCCGAAAGGGCGACTTAGGCAATAACGAGAAAGACCCAGATAGGTTGAAAAAATTATCAAAATTAAGAAGAAAAATGGTGTGGAAAAGATGATAAGTAGGCTTTGAAAGGATTTTTTTTTGGAGTGCTAGGATGAAAACCTGAAAAACTCCTAGGCAAAAAGAGAGAAATTGGGAGAAATCGATAAAAAAAATATCCTATGCTTCTCTTGGATGATCTTTTGGAAGTTCTTTTGGTAGAGTAACTTAATTTCACACATTCATATTTTGTGAACCTCACCTTTGAATTGGTACGTTGGTTGGATAAATTATCTTAGTGTCTTTGGGATGTTAGAGTTGTGAGATTCTTATGTCTTTGGGGGACTAGGGTAGTCTTGGAATAAATGCTGGATGTATTTGGGGAATTCTTTGCATGCTATGTTTCGCTTAGATCTTTGCTCGTTCTTGTTTACTCGAGGACAAGTACAAGTTTAAGTGAGGGGGATTTCATGAGACACTAGAAGCATGTGTTTCCTAATATATTTAGCACATCTTTGAGTAGCTTTTGTATGGTTGATTGATAGGTTTAAATGGTTTTACATTACAAGAGGTTTAGATGGCCATTTTTGGTTTCTTGTCTAAATCCCTTTATATATATATTATTTAGATCTAGTGGATACTATGTCCTTCTATTTTATGAGTTTATTTGTAGATTGCTCATAAACACTTCAGAGTAGTTTAGTGAAGTCCATTCGCAAGAATGGTAGAAGATAGTTGAATAACATTCGAAAGGATGGTAGTAGATCAAAGGCCACACGCTTAATCATGTTAGTAGATGGGATATGCCGAAGAAAAAGAGTCAAAGTTCGAAAGAAATAGAAGACTAGAAAGGCCCATGACCTTTTGTACGGCCCGTCCCAACCCAATGTTTTGAGAGACCAAGTCTCGGAGCGGGCTATGCAGTTATGCACGACTCGTACGCTCAGAACTTGAAGATATTGACCTCTAGTTCGGTCCACACCCTGTTGCGCAGCTACGCCATTAGAAATTGAGGGTGAAGACTCCAGACGGTGGCCCATGATATTCTGCATGTGTCACACCGCTCAGACCGCCAAGAACACCTTCCAGTCAGTGGCCCGCAAGAATTTTCACTTGTCACGTAATTAGTTTGACCGAGAACCATCTCCAGTATGCAACCCGTGTGCTATTACACGACCTGTGACAACATGACTGCTTGGGTTTCCCTTTGTTTTGGGCTTTTATAAGGCCCATTTCCACCTACTATATAAAGAGCACTAGTAAACTAAAGTTTTACAGAGCCTTCATAATTAGTATTTTCTAATTCCTAGTTCTTGGAGTAGGTAGAGAGAGAAAGAGACTAACTCTTCTCTTCTCATTTATTATTTCATAGTTTATGCACATGTCATTGAATCTAATGATTGAATTGGGTTCAATGTCCAAGGAATAGTGTAATTACTTGGGGATTTTACTTGTAATCATAACTAGGTGATGATTTTGTGAGATTTTAAATCCCCGTATCTTTTATGTTTATGAATATTCATGTTTTATTTGAGTTTTACATTTTCGTACAATTCATTTTATGTGTATTCTATGATGCACCATAGTTCATATGTGATATGTTATCGTGCTAGTCTTGATTACTCCTTAGGAATGTCGTATTAGGCGTATTGTAAGTTCATGAGTACCGGGTTTGTGAGTGCATGCATATATGATCGCAAGTACCATTTCGATCATTAAAGCCTAGCTTGGTTGGCTCATGATCATGTTAGGGAAGGTATTGCCCCTAATGGGGGGGGGGTGTGAGGCACCCTCAATTTACTCCAAAAGAAAAAAAGCATGATATTTTGTAGCAATTAGGATTCTCGTGTAGCAACCATTATCGTTTTAACCCTAGATTCATAGTGAGATTCTGATTCCTTTGCCTCTATAGGTATGGGGAGAAGTGTCCATAGTGGAGTTCCCATGATGTATTTTCCTTACTCTTATACCTAACAGTTGCAACACCCGCAAAGAGACTCTTGTTGTTATTTTACTTGATATGTAGAATTTAGGTGTTTTGATGTGTGTATTTTATGGTTTTGGGTAGGATTGGAAAATGAGATTAACGAATATGGACGCAATATCAATGATGTTATCGTGACATCATCTCGGAAGCGCGCAGAACAAGTGCGAAGAAGAAATCACTTAGGATTAGTGACCCAAGTCTTCTCCGAATTGTAGCCAGGAGAAGAAGAAGCGTAGTACATGTGGTAGGTTTCATTTGTAAATTTTCCACCTATATTCTGCAATGGTAGGTTTGGAGTGTAATTAAGCAATCTTGTCGCTCACTCTAGAACAATTTACCTACCAGACTAGGAGAATGGTGCCCCCCTTTACCAATGGCACTGGTTATAGAAAATTGAAGGGGTGAATAAGACATCATCCTGTTTCCCTTGGGGCCATTTATAGCCTTGATATAACGTATGACTCGAGGTTTATTTTTTATGTAGGTTTGTGATTTTGTAATCTTCGGTAGGAAGGGATTTATGTATTTTAGTAAGGGAAGTTTTTATTATAAAATTCATATGGATCCGAGGCTTTGTACTGTATTTCGTTTAGTATTTGACTGCCGATACTGCATTGTTATTATGTGATCTTCTTGTTAATATGGGCATGAATTTGTCGGATATCCCTCATTTGTCAATATTTATGTGTTGTTAGCACACTTATTTCCATGTCTAAATTATATTTATCAACATGTCTCTAATCATGGGCAGGAATATACTACTCTTCAAGTTTGACCGTTAATATGTGTACCAATGTAAATAATAACAAATAAAAAGTAGATATTTAGAAACTACTTACTACGATGAATAAAAAAATATCTCATTAGATAGTATTATTGTGTATATATCTTTTAAAATACGTGGTCAAAATTTGATAGTGTTGACTGTGAAATAATAAGTGTGCAACTTAGTTTGGGACAGAGGAAGTATAACAATTTATGCATATATTTTGCAAAGTGTTTGTCTTATGGATGCAAACCTTTTAGTGAACGTACCTTATCTAAGCTGGAGTGTGGCTGCAACCTTGTCATGATTCCGCTTCTTTTTCTCTTTTCTTGGCTCACCGTGGTGTTCTACTGTATCTTGAAATTGGTTGGTGGGTTTGCTTTAGTTTCATCTCTGGTAGGGTGGTTGGTTTCTTCTCGGGTTTTGGCGGCCTTGCCTATTCTTGGATTAATGCCCTACTTCTCTCCTTTTTCTTGCCGATGCTGCTTTGTAATTTTTTTATCAGTCTGCCTTTAAAGGTTCTTGAATGTGCGGTCGTGCCATTGTCTTGGTATTCCCTGACTTGGTTACGTGGGCTTGTTGCTTGTGCTAGTTGTTGTACATAATCTCCTTTGCCTTTTTCTTGATGCTTCCTTGTTTTTTGACTTCACCTTGTGGTTGGTTTATTGTTTATATGCTGGATGTGTGGGTGGTGGTTCTAGGGAACTCTCCAGCCTTTCCCATGGACCATCAAAACCTAGAAAGAAAAAATCTTCCCCATTGAAGGTATCACTGATGCAGGGGAATCCTTCCAGATGATGATAGACCTCGGGATCAGTCTAGCGAGTTCCACCTTCCTAAGTGTCTGCAAGAGAGGCCATGAGGAGGTCCCGAGGAGAAATTTTAATGCTCATGTTAGTTTAAGAGGTTTTAAGAAGTGTAGTGTGTTGTGAGTTTCTTACCTGGACCAATGTTCCCCGTCTCCACTTATAAGCTCCTTGATTGTGCTACAATGGTCTGTGTTGTGCATTCATCTCTACTAGATTGTGGTCTAGTAGAGGATGTCATGATGAGTAGCACTTTTGCATTTTCTTTGGGATCGTTTGCGTGTTGGCAAACGAGACTTGACTCGTTCCTGAGTATTGAGTGAGCTAGTTGCAACAATTTAGGCTTTATGTGTTTTTGAATTAATCAAATCCATAATCTTATAAAATTAGTTTTCAAAATATATTTTATATTAATAGATGGTTCAATATTTTATCACCCAACCTCTACATCTATAATTCAGTGATTATTGAACACAGAGAGCTATGCTCTTAAGAATGGTGAAGCAAGTATAGGCATCATAGTAAAATACAACAAAGGGAAGTTAGTAGCATCACCAACCAAACACATTCAAAACTGTTCAATCCTTCAAGCTGAAGCAACAACCACTACAAGAGAAGACACCTATTACTTTGCCCCTTTTACCTTGTTTTTTTTGTTAACACCAAATAACCGAGGTAAAAAGTTCTTTTACCTTGGTTATTTTTTTTCTGAAGTAAAAGATATCATTTACCCCGGTTATTAAAAAACTGAGGTAAATAATTGTTTTTTTACCTCGGTTATTATCTGAACCAAAGTAAAAGGTTAAATAATCGAAGTATATAATGTTACCGAGGAATGTGCGAAGTCACACATGTTCTTTTAATAGGTGTCCCAATTTCGCATTAAATGTCGTTTGCACCGACATGTGATCCGATTGACTATCAAAGTTGCAGATATGTAAAATATATGTTAAAGTAAAGAATTTAACGGTGTTAAGAAAAAATAAAAATAGAAGATGGTTGTCGTGAGTTTCTCCCCGTTTCGGCGTCTCTCTCCTCCCAATATCCCATCATCACGATTAATTCAGGGGTATGTAACAGGAGAATGCTGAATTACAGTAGTTAGCAATCATTGTGCTACAACCACCATAAAAATCAGAATTAACTTTTGTAAACGTCCATTACACCCTTTGTTCAATGGTTTTATATCGTATAATTATTACATGGTTTTATAAAATCATACAAAAATCTAATCTCACATATATAGTCAATTATATAATGTTCGAATAAGATTGTCAAGTATTTTGAAAAACAGCAGTCATGAAAATATCCATACAAGTTTTACATAAATTCGAATAAAAGTTGTCTAAGTTCCAACATAAGTGAAAATACAATAAACTCAATCACCTCGGACAATGATGATCTTGAAGATGATTGGTCCCCCAACTCATAGCACCTCGAATAACAAGGTATCCTCGATGCGTAGGTTATTTCCCCTAAGGAATTCTCCAAAATTCTTTGGGGAAAGGGCCTCGATCTTACCTTCCCTCGAGTATTTCATACGCCACTCTGTCCCATAGCACCTTAGCACTAAGGGAGTCTTCTTAGTCTGCAAGAGTGGTACAATCTCACACAAGATGTACTGAGATATATTTAAAAAATATTATTTAGAAATATGCATATATATGTATATATGCAATTGTCAACAAATAAAATTTATTAATTAAAAGCTTTACCAAAGTGGGGTTTTCCCCGAAGTTCTGATGCTTGAGAGTAAAGTGGAAATGTGGGCTATCGAGAGCCATCGTATGATGGTCGATATCGAACAAATTAACAGACTCTAGGTTGCGACGTTGTGCGGTGAACTGTATAAAAACCAAAAAGAAATTAGTTTTTATGTATAAAGTGTGAAGATTTGTTAGCTAGTAAATATATATATATATATGTACGTCGGTGGAAGACCTGAAAAATGGTGGATTAGACAATCTTTCGCTAGCCATCAGTCGTATGAAAAGGGAAATTGTTAAGTGCGAGCAACCCTCTGAAGTGCAAGGTGCGACGTCGACAATGACGTTGCATGTGTATGTCGGATCAAACATGTGGAATGATCGACATATACATGTGAGTTCACATAGTTTTCGATTAAGCCAAAAAGAAGAATGAAACAAAAGAGAAGTCGAAAAAACATATAAAAATGTGACGTTGTACTACCGTTGCATAAATCGAGTTATGGCAGGCAGATTAGCGATGTCTCTTATATCAAAGGTTGCTAGGGGATGAAAAATATATAACTGGTAAAATTAAGCAGAATCATTATGATAATAAACAAAAACCCATTTTTCAACAAACCAAAACATTGTACCTAAGTTTCAACTAAAGGAATGTTAAAACTCATAAAAACAGAGACAAAACTAGATAGCCAAAAATTCAAAATACATACACAGACAACAAATCTGACATTGTAGAGTAATAATTCAAAAAATTGGGTGTTAGGAGATAAGGAACAATAAACCTGTCTCCTGAGAAGAGAAGATAAGGAGGAAGCTGGATACTGGAGACTGTTGGAATTCGTGGGAAATTTGTGAATAGATGGTTGAACTCATTTTTTGGGTCCCCTTATTTTTAAGTGTTTTGAAACGAAGTCGTTTTGAACCGTTATTTTTCCTGCCTCGACATATGCGACGTCGCACCAGTGTCGGGTCAGACGACATGGTGTTGACTACTGAGTGACGTTGCATACATTGATGCAATTTTGGTCCACCAAGCAGCTGGTCAACCGTTCAAGATTATTTAAAACAAATTTTGCAACACAAATTTGCTAGTTCAAGACCGATTGCCACAATACACAATATTTTTTGTTTTCATTTTGCTACTTAACTTCTTTTCAAACTTTGTGCTTATTTTAGGTTCAATATTTAGGAGTGAATAATATTGAAATAACTTAACTAACATGAAAATTATAAATTAAGTATTAAATATCAAAATGCATAAATAATAATCTTGTTCTTAATACGATACATCAATATGGATGAAGTTGGACATTAAAAACTACCGGGCCAGTACGATTGATCTGCTTGAAATAGAGCATGTCCCCTTGTCTGAGTCCCTCACCAATCAGAAACTGCTCCCAACCCTTCGGCGTCAGGCTCTTCAACATCCTGTTCCTCGAGTAATGCATGTGGTACTCCCTTCCATTGCACCTGAGCACCAAAGGTAAATTCAACGGAGGTAAGAACTCCACAATCTGGCTAGGGACAGACTGAATTTCAAACAAAAAAACATGATAAGTTAATATGGAAAGTAAAGTGTAGAAAAAGATTTTTTAAAATTAAATTAATTCGTGACATGAATTACTTACCAGAATGGGAACATCCTCGAAGTTCGTCTGCATCAGGGTATGGATGAAATGAGGAATGATGTTGCCAAATGTAGCTCGCGGACATTCATTGTCCGAATCGCTACAGATTTGTTAATCAAGGAAATATGTATAAATTAAATTTGAATATTGGTAATACAAGCTAGCTAGGAAAAGCAATTTAAATATAAAAATTAAATCGCCACCACAACGGGGTCGCGACGAGAACCAACACTGCTAGACATGATTCCTGGAATTCATATTTTAATGATTCGTTACAATTCAATTAACATAATCAATTATCAATTAATATATGTATCCAACATGTCAAAGATAAAATACACAAGTTTCAGTTTAACCGAATGGTTAATCGATCATTATGCGACGTCATATGCTTGGTCATCTGCAGAAATATGAGTAACCAACATCGTACATTAATTAGTAAAATCGAATGGGTAACCGACATGTGTGCGACGTCTTATGCAACATGAACAACTGAAATTATAACAAGCGACGTCGCACACTAGTCACTCTAACCAAATTAGGAACAATTTATAGGCAACGTTGCATTAATGAAACAGGGAGACTCTAACAACAACAACAAACATGCAAACAGAGAGGACCTAAACAAAAAACCATTTACCCACAACCTAACCGACATTCTTCCACCCCAGAAACTTATCGATGAACCCTAATCCATAGACACATATTACATGAATAAAATAACACATTCACACACTATGTGCATAACAATTACTACAGTAAATTAATAAAACAAAAGTAAAATAACCAAATGTTGAAACCATACCTTTGAGAGGATTTGCAGGAGGATTGTTGAAATTCGAGGGAAAATTGAATATTTAAAGTAATGTATGAGGTGGGGGTATATATATAGTCGTTACGGTCTTTGTTTATTCTTCCACAAAAGTGACGTTGCATGCTTGTCGACATGATCGATACAACACCGACGGTATGGTGACGTCGGCTTGTTTGACTGTGGGCCTAATCATTTCAGCCCATTAGAATATCGAATGGGCCGTTGTGAGGCTACCTAATTGACGTTGCTTATACCATCATTTTTTGCAAAATATGACCGACATCACCGACATCGGTCAACGATATATTGAGCCCAAAAAGTTTAGCCCACTAGCATATCAAGTGGGCCCACCGCTGACCAAAACGCATATAAATAACTTAAAAAAAGTAAAGAGTTAATTAGACATTAGTAATTGATATTGTCAATGTCAATGAACTTCATTAACGTTCGGTTCGAACAAAATCGATTTCAACACAACTGATGAACTTTTATGTTTTTCCAATTAGGTCCCTCGAAGATGGTGGAGAAGGAAAAATGCAAAATTGGTTATAGCCAATAATGTAAATATCATTGTCAAAATCGTGTCGTTACGACTTATGCATCAAGATTACGAGGTAATATTTTTTTCATTTTCATTAGTATTCCATTAATAACTTGACTGTGAGTATTGTTAATTTGGAAGATAAATTCCACCTCACCAAAATCGGACAAATTTACACATTACAGGTTTAAAAAAATTAAATTTACCAGATAATAAAAATTCAACCATTGTTTTCACTAAGTTCTAATACATGGCGTGCAGTTAATAATTTAGTATATGATTACTAACTAGTATGCTAGGCCTAATCGGGGGGTTTTGTGGAAATCTCTGTGGGATCATGCCAGTTTCATTATAACTATCGGGGATCTTTAATTAACAAAGGTCCCATGAACGAAGATTGGAATCCAATTTGGGTGTGCCAGATTACTTTTCAATTTTTCCAGATACGTCCCTCCAACAAAGTGGAAGTAGTCGCAATGCAAAACTGGATATAGCCTTATCTAATTCACCAAGTCACAATAATGATTTTCCAATTCTGCCATGCCTTGGTCAATGGAACGGGACCACAGTCGCCTCTGACAGTGTAAGAAAACTTTAATAAAACAATGCTATGACCTCAAACTTCCTTGAATGCTAGCTACAGAGCCAAAAATCGGAGAATATCTGTAATTTCCAAATGGAGAATATGCGTACTGTCCAACAGAGGTGCGAACCGGGGTAATCGTCCATCATTTTCCTTAGCATTGTGTTCAAACCCTTACTATTAGCGTTATGAGAACTATAATTTCCACTGAATTGAATCAAATGAATTTACATTTGTCATGTCTTTTATGAAATAAAAACCTAATGAAATTCCATCCATATTTTCTAAGAAAGTACTAGTACTAGGTCTATAGTATACTGTAGATGATAAATCTTAAGCATATTTACAAGGGTCAATTGGGAAGATCTTCTCAAAGTCTATCTGGGGATCATAAGACCGGTACTTCTAATACCAATGTAGTGTATAAGTCATGGGTGACCAAGTTTGTTTTTGGGAATATCGTAATTGAGTTTGAGACTGCCGGTGAATTTTTCTTTTTTTGCACTCAGATCCCTACAATGAAATGGGAGAAGTTTAAATCCAAAATTGAAGATATCAATTTTTATTCGCACATACAGAAGTATTTTGTTCCTGTTTAGCATGAACAAGTCGTCGGTAGGGCCCGCAATCCTAACAACGAATTTTGTATGACAATTTTTAAAAATTACACTTTGGCCCATATAAACGACGTCACATAAGGGTCGCATTTACTTAACCAATGACCGACACTAAATTGACATCGGTTTGAACAAAATTTTCCTCCCTAACCCATTTCTTTTATGAACGAAAAATAATTAATATAGGATAATTTATAATTTTAATTGCTAATGCAATTTTATTATATTTATATGAGAGTTGGACATGATGCAGTAGAATAAATTTATAAATATTATTTTATATTGATTTTATAAAATTTTAAAAATTAACTCAATTTTTGTTGATACATAATAATTAATTATTGTTTATTTAAAATAAATTGTGTATATTTATTTTACATTGAAAATGTTACCCGTTGAATAGAAAAACTTTACGTCGTAAATATACTAAAAATATGAAATATATTGATAATGAATCAATAAGTATTCAATTAAATTTATTAAATTATATGTATTTTAAAAGTAAATAAAAAATACTCTTAGTCATGAATGGAGGTATAGCATATACCATATAAAAATTGCTAAATCTAATTTTAAAAATACTCTTAGTCATTTGGAGTAGTTAACTACAAAAGCTTAATGTCAAATTTAAGTTATGTACAACATATACTTAATTAAAATAAATTGTTAAAATGTTCTTTTTGATCATTTCATTGAAAAAAGGATAAATAGTTGTTAGCAATTAGTGTTAAAAAAATATGACAATAACAATGATTTGAATTTTTCATTAAAATCAAATCAACTCTCAACTTTAAGAATATTTATAAACATTTGTTATGAATAAAATCTAATTTAAAATTATATTAATTTTTGGATATTTTAAGAATTAAATAATTCTAATCTTGAAATAATCATTTTTAAAAATTATAGAAATTAAAATTTATAAATAAAATCATATTATTACATGCTATTAACGTGAATGCTTATTATTATCTTATTGAACATAAAATTAAATAATGTTTATAAAAATAATTGAAAGTTAAGATGACAACTAAAACTTTTGAGGTATTGCATGCAATACCTTTGGCTTAAAAGAATTTGTTTAGAAATTATTTATTCACTTTTAACTAAAATAATTTAATTTGTTTGTTTGAAATGATATTGGACTATAAATATACTATAGTTACTTTCAAAATGTTATTGATATTTACATAATTTTATTTTTCATTTGAAATGTTATTGACATTTTAATGTTTGAAATGATCAATATACTGTAGTTACTTTCGATTGATTATCATCAAAATTATGGGTATGATTTTTTAAAAAAAAGTTCGGGAAAGGTTGTTCAATACTTCGTATAGGACTATCAATGAATTTGAATGGTTTGCTATTATTTTCTACTTTGATTATCAAAAGTTTGGGCTATTCAAATAATTAGGTCAATGTGCAAAATTTAATGTACTATTTACTTTTATTATGTAGTATAGAGAATGGTTATTCATATCAATAATAATGTCTTGGTTGAAGTAATTATTACCCTATTCATTTTTCAAGATAAACATTGGAAATCAAACATTGTAACATTTTATATATAATTTTTATTTAAATTAATATTTTGAAAGGCTGATGTGGCAAACATTAGGGGCACCACTTGTCAAAATGGTTGTTATTTTAGTTATATTTATAGATTTAGCAACAAGCATTCATTTCTCCTCTCCAACACATGACTTCCTACTACCCTAACTCCACACCTTCCTCTCCATTCACACCATTTCAACTACTCAACCCAATCTACTCTCTTCTCCCAATCATCAACAAGTTACCTTGGATGAAGCATCTACGGGTTCAAATTATTTGAGGTAACTTCCCATCCATTCCATGTTCATTTAGCAATTTTATGAACATACCTTCGATCTACATGTTTTTTTGCCCATTCAATAATGATTGAATATTTTCATTAATTATGTTGACTACGTTACATGTTATATAGTGTATATTCCTTGTGTTCCCAATGTTTTTAAGGAGTGAGAAAAAGGATAATGTTAGGGTTGATTGTGGAAAATAATGAAATTTTAGTATGAACACAAGTTGAATGTGCGAACTCGGTCAATGCATCGTCAAGTACGAGCGATGACCGAATGGTTATCGAAGTTGAATTCGGCAGGAACTTAATAGAACACATATGAATATTCAACGTCGCTTGTTATTCGGACACCGCGACTTCGGTCATTTCACCTTGCGACGTCATTGAGCATTCCATGTTAAAATTTATGCCGTGTGCTCTCGGTTGTATTATTTGTACATCCATTGTTGCATGTGCATATGCTGTAATCGGATAATGATAGTTCACAGTGATATTTTGTATTTTAATATATTGGTAATGTCGGTTTTTGTAAATAAAATGTGATTGCTATCGATCAATGATTTGTTGCGTCATCAAATAATAAATATTATAAAATTGTACGAAATATGATGCCTAACCGATTCATCCGCGACGTCGCACAATTTCACTGACAAAATGCACTAAACCGACATCGCATGAACCGGGTTTTTTTCTTGCGACATCGGCCTAAGGAAACAACGCCGTATTACTCACTGTTTGATGTCAGCGCTCGATATCACTTTTGATGATCTGCGACATCGCTTTACATCAAAACGACGTCGACTAGGACGATGTCGCAACTTTTCCTAACTCATCGTATGCCTTCATGCTGGGGTCGACGTCGCTTTCATGTATATATAGACATCGTGTTAAGCGATGTCGCAAGTATGATCTACCATTGTCGATCGACTACCATTAACCGACGTCGGTCACAACACCTACCGATGTCGGTCAACTAACCTACCGATGTCAGTTCAAAGCCGAGGTATAAGGTTTTTTACCTCGGTTATTACTCGAGGTAAAAAAAATACACTTTTTACTTCTGCTACACTTACCTAGGTTTTTTCATGGCTAAAAACCGAGGTAAACACCCCTGTAGAACTGAGGTAATAGGTTCCGTTTCTTGTGGTGAACTCTACAATTAGGGCTTGAAATTGCATATCAACACCAGATCAACACTTGGGAATTGAATGGAATTCTCATATGCTCGTCAAGATAGTACTTGAAGAATATTCAGTACCTTGGAGCTGCACAAATAAACTGAGAATGATTTGGCAGCTGTTGCATAAACAACATTTCAAACTCGAGCACATTTACGGAGAATCAAACAGAGAGGCCGACTCCATAAAGGTAAATAACTTTTTGTAGATCTTCTAAAGGACATACAACGCCAGATAAAGTTGGATGAAGAATCCTTCCCTTAGGTTAGACTAGAGGTTTAGATTAATAATTCATCTAATTCCACATTATGAGTTCCACTGATTCATTAGGAATGACAGGATACATATGATCCAAAAGAACAATTTCATAAGGCAAGGTATTAAATTCCCATTTTCTGTACCATTATTTTTATTATTAATACACTAGTTAAGATTTGTCAAAATCCCCCTCCATAAGCTGTGATGTTTTAAAAAAGAAAATCACTGAAAACTGGTTGTTTCAAATTTCCATGACAAGTTTCCATAATATTTAATTTATGTCTGCCAAAATAACAACCACACTAATTACCTTCCCAAAATTTTTTTCAGTGAAATTGAACATTTTGTAAGAATCCTATTTGATTATTTTTGAAAGGTTCGGGGCTGAACAACCCCAACTTATCTTGATGATGAGGTTTAAAACCTTTTTATATTAATGAAATTAGTGTACTCAGTATACTTTAATCATACACCTAATATATGTTGAAATGGATGCAATATCGATTTTTTAACCATAACGTCAATTCATTGACCACCATTAATCCCAATGTTTCGAACACCTAAGAAGATGGTTTACCAATGTCGATTTACGCTTTTACTTTTTCAATGGTTCAATAATAACTATGAAGATGGTATACCGTATCGCACTTTTTTCGAAGAGTTATTTTTGGTAAAATACAAAACTAACGGTATGATTTTTAAATGTACCAATGTAATTTTGTAAAATTTTAAAGTCCAATTCTAATCCTAATTTTTTCAGTAAATGTGCCGATATAATATTTTCACACTATTCCGGCGTTGACTTGACATTTTCTGGCATTGACCAAACTTAATAAAACATAAATATCTCTACTCTCAAAACTAAAATTTTAATGACAAAAATAACCGCAAGGTTGTTCTTCAACTCCGCCGGTCCACCACCCCATCGCCGCCGCCGCTCCGTCGTCGATGGCGGCGACCGCTGGAGTTTTTCACTCCTCACCACCTCCATTGCCTCACCACCCCTCCCCCTCCATCCAGCACCCGGCCACAATCCCCAACTCCACCACCACCATTCCGCTCCGCCACAAACACTTCCACCGAAATCTGGAGTTTTGCCTTACTCACCACCTCCACTGTCTCACAAACCCCCGCTAGTACCCAGCCTACAACCACCACCCCCAGTTCCGTTACCACCACCGCTGCCTCACCATTTCCGTTGCCCCTGCGCCACCACCTCATCCCACTGACTCCACCCAGTGAACCCCAACATCAGTGAACCTCAGCGCCGACGCCACTCCACTGAACCCTAGCGCTCTTTGGGTCGGAAACAGAACAGGTTCCTCTCTAGCGACATTTTGATCGACAACTGATTCTTCAGCAGGAGGAAATCGTTCGGATCCATTAGTGAATGGAGATCTTCGATCTGGGTTAATAGTTTCTAGATTTTTTCTAGATCCTAGGAATTTGCCGGCACACTTTCAAAATTCTTTTGATATGTTAGTCCTGGATTCTAATCAGGAGCTGCCCGACGGCATATATCCATAACTCCAATATTTGGTGGGTGGTGAAGAGCATTTGCTTTTTTGAGTTTCCGAGGTTCATGTTCTCCGAGGGTGATTTCTTCAGCATGTGGAGCTAAGATGGATCGCAGAGCTTGACGTAGTCGAGGCTCGGCTCGGCGGCGAGATTCTGCTCGCTGACACCGAGAGTGTACCGGTACCGCCTCATCTAGCATTCGATAGAGTACAATATCTTCTCAGCGACGTCTTCCAATTTCTGCCACAGCGAGTCACGTCAGCGAATCTGAGAAGCTCAAGAATAGGAAGATCCGCGAAGAAGAAAAAAAATCTGAGAAGCAGAAGTAAAAAAACAAAATTGTTTGGTTAATATATCTGAGTGTATAATTATCCTTTCACTTTTTCTGAATTTTTATTTCATTTTTAATAGGGGTAGATTAGTCAATTCATAGAATTCCAACCAAATTAAAGTTCTCAAGGTTAGATTGGCATATTGGAGCAAATAATAAGGTTAGAAATGCACTTTCAGATTTTACAAGGTTAAATTGACACTTTCTACCAAAATAGAGGGTCATTGTAGCACTTAACACTTTTTTTAACCATTCAAAGATGTTGTGAGAAATGGCCAACAACGATTATAATAAGTGGAATTGACATCCAATATAACTAGCATCTAACAATAACTAACATATTGCAAAGATATCTAAAATTACATGTCAACCAGACTTGTCGTCTATACTATTACAAATCAGATTTCCAATAAGAACTGCAACATCGCCCTCGAGGATATTATCTCACTTCCCGTAAAAATTATGACCACTTGGCAGAGAGTAGTGTATCTCACATCAATACATTGTGCTAATCAAAAATCTTCTACAACTGTAACACTGTTTGATCCAACCACGATTTATGTTTCCATGATCTATGTTGTCCAAACTATAAACACCTTGAAAAACACTGATCTGACGAACCCAAATTAATGGAAACTTTAAAATAATACGATAAACAAAATTACAGACACGCGATCTATACAAGCATATCGGGAATAATATATCAACGTGAACAACCTAATCGAATTATCATCACGAACACAATGATCTAATCGATCATGTCGAAGAACAAAACTAATGTGTGGATACAAATCTCACATTTATTCAATAACAGAAGCATTAATTAAAATAAACAATTGTTCCTCATCTCCTCTAATGAGAAAATGGGGAAAGAAGATTGAAGGAAAGTAGATTTTTTGGGAGATAAAAGTGAGGATTGCGGCAAGCCAGGGGTTTTCCTTTTTTTTTTTGAATAGTTAAAACAAGCGTGGAGCCAAATTATTTACTTTTAAAAAAAAACCATATTAATGAGAGGAATATTTATTAGGTCCCAAAACTTTTTTATATAATGAGATAGGTTTGATTTTTTACAATGTGATTAATCAAAGCTAAGCTTGATTGTTTTGTATAAAAGTAATAACAAGAGGCAACCTAGCAAGCCTTTCAAAAAGATAAAAACATTCCAAGGAAAATTTCATTAGTGATTCTGGTAGTAACACCTACACCCCATGTGTTAGTGTTAGCTAACCCAACCTCTACATCTAAAATTTAGTGATTACTGAATACTGATGGCTCTGTTCTTAAGAATGGTGAAGCAAGTATAGGCATCATAATAAAAAACAAGGGGAAGTTGGTAGCATCAGCATCGAAACACATTCAAAACTGTTCAATCCTCCAAGCTGAAGCAACAACTCTACAATTAGGGCTTAAAATTGCATATCAACACCAGATCAAACACTTGGAAATCGAATGTAATTCTCATATGCTCGTCAAGATAGTACTTGAAGAATATTCAGCACCTTCGAGCTGCACAAATGAACAGAGGATGGATGATTTGGCGGCTGTTGCATAAGCTACATTTGAAGCTCGAGCACATTTACAGAGAATCAAACAAAGAGGCCGACTCTCTTGCTAAGTTAGCCAGCTCCAGAAAGGTAAATAGCTTCTTCTCTTTTGCAGATCTACCAAAGGACATACAAGGCCAGATAAAGTTGGTTGAAGAATCCTTCCCTTATGTTAGACTAGAGGTTTAGATTAATATTTCATGTACTGAAACAGTTTCTTTCTAATTCCACATTATGAGTTCCACTGATTCATTAGGAATGATAGGATTTGTATAGAATATGAACGTAAAGAACAATTTCATAAGGTAAGGTATTAAATTCCCTTTTTTTGTGCCATTATTTTTATTATTAATACACGGAAAGAGATTTGTCAAAATCCCCCATCATAAGATCTGATGTTTTAAAAAAGAAAATCACTGATTACTGGTTGCTTCAAATTTTCATGACAAGTTTCCATAATATTTAATTGGGTTATTTACATTTGTAATTTTGACTTTAAGATGAAAGTGCCAATATAACCATGCAATCTAAGAAAGTGCTAATTCAACCCTAACTAATTAGTGTATGTGCCAATATAACCCTAACTTTTGAAAAACTGTGTCGATATAACAAAACTTCCTAATTCCGGCATTGACCATGAAATTTCAGCAATGACATTAAATGAAATGACTAAAATACCCTTCACTAAAAGCTAAAATATTAATACCTAAATACCCTTCATCGTCTTCTTCTTCACTGCTGCTTCTCCACCCCTACTGCTGCCGCTCCGCTGCTGGAGAATGCCGCCGCCACCGTCGAAATTAGGCCAAAAACCATAGCCGCCCAACCACCACCACCTATCAGCACCGCTGAGCTCTCCAGCCCAGCTACCTCCACATCCCCGTCCCCACCACCTCTACGGGAACCAAATCTAGGGTTCCGCCGCCACATCCCCACCACTCACCCACATCTATGCCGCCACCACATCCTTGCACTAACTGCAACTAACTTGCTCAACAACCAATACATTTGACATCACAAAAGAATGGCTGGATACAGGCTCTGAATTGGGTCATCCCTCCGTAGCCTACGAATCCGCGAAGAAATGGTAGAATGGTTGGATACGGGCTCTGAATCCGCGGAGAGATGGTCAACGAATTCATAGCCGTCAACAAATCCTTTGACACCATCTCCAGGAAGCCTTGCCGCTCGGATTCCTCACCTCCGGGTTAGCCGTTGCCGGCAAAATAATGGCGCCTATGCCAGATTTGAGGACCTTGGATGACGAAGAGGAATTGGAGATCGACGACCTTGGCGAGTCGACCAGATGGCTCACGGCGGAGGGTCGAACTAGTGGCTCTCGGGTAGAAGGTAGCAAGTGTGGTGGCAAGTCCAATTTCCCGGAGAATTGAGATCCAAATCGAAGGAGAAGAAGAAATAAGGTGAGCGTAAGAAAATAATGGACGAAGAAAAAAGGAAGAAGATGATGGAGAGACCCATTTTCCTTTTTTAAGGTCCAGGCAAAATTGTCTTTTTTACATAAATCAAGCCAGAAATCAGTTGACTGAAAAGTTAAACGAGTCAAATGTTATATTGTCACTTTATGAGATTGTAGAATTATATTAGCACTTTCAACCTAAAATCAGTGTTATTTTAGCACTTTACTCTATTTAATTTATGTCCGTCAAAATAACCACACTAATTGCTTTCCCAAGCTCCTTTTCAATGAAATTAGTGTATTCAGTATACTTTCATCATACACCTAATATATGTTGAAATGGATGCAATATCGATTTTTTTAACCAAAACGTCAATTCGTTGACCACAATTAATTCCAATGTTTCGAACACCTAAGAAGATGATTTACCAATATCGTTTTACGCCTTTTCTTTTTCAATGGTTCACACGCCTTTTCTTTTTCAATGGTTCACAAATAATTACAGAGATGGTATACCGTATCACACTTTTTTCGAAGAGTTTTTTTTGGGCAAAATGCAAAATTAGCCGCATTATTTTTTTAAAATACTAATGTAATCTTGTAAAATTTTAAAGTGCAATTCTAATCCTAAAATTTTCATTAAATGTTCCGATATAACCGTATCAGTTGACTTGGCATTTTTCTGGCATTGACCAAACCTAACAAACCTACGAAACCTAAATTACCCCTAGTATTAAAACTAAAAATTTAATGACAAAAATGCCCCTATAGTTGTTCTTCTGCTTCGCCGGTCCACCACCCTCACCGCCTTCGTCGCTCCGTCGCCGATGACGGCGGCTGCTGGAGTTTTGCACTCCTCACCACCTCCACTCCTCCCCCCTCCAACCAGCACCCCACCACCATACCCAATTTTGCCACCAGCACTCCGCTCCGCCACCACCACTACCGTTGGAATATGGAGTTTTGCTTGCCTCACCACCCCCGCTGGTAGCCAGCCCACGGCCACCACCCCTAGCTTCGTTACCGCCACCCTACTCTGCCACCACCGCCGCCGCCTCACCTCGACACCTCACCATCTCTATTTCCCCTGCACCATCACCTCATCCCACTGACGCCACCCAGTGAACCCCAGCACCGGTGTACCCCAGCGCCGATGCCATTCTAGCGAACCCAGGGCTCTTCGGATCAAAAATAGAACAGGATGCTCTCTAATGTTATTTTGATCGACAACTAATTCTTCAGCCAACGAAAATCGTTCGAATCCATTAGCAAATGGAGATCTTCAATCTGGGTTAGTAGTTTCTAGAAATTGTTTAGAACCTAGGACGCTGACGCACTTTCCAAGTTCTTTTGATACATTACGCCATTGATTCTGATCAGGAACTGACTGGCAGTGTATATCTACGACTCCAGTATCTGGTGGGGGCGAAGAGAGTTTGATTTTTGGAGTTTTCGAGGTTCATGTTCTCTGAGGGTGATTTCTACAGCGCGTGGAGCTAAGATGGATCGTAGAGCTTGTCGTAGCGAGGCTCAGCTTGCCGACGAGATTTTTGCTTGCCGATGCCAAGAGTGAACCGGTACCGCCTCATATAGCACTTGATGTAGTACAATATCTTCTTAGCGATGTCTTCCAATATATGCCACGCAGCGAGTCGCGGCAACAAATCTGAGGGTATAATTGTCCTTTCACTTTTTTAAAATTTTCATTTCATTTTTAATAGGGTTATAGTTGTCAATTCACAAATTCCGGCCAAATTAAGGTTCTCGGAGTTAGATTGGCATTTTCGAGCAAATAATAGGGTTAGAAATGCACTTTCAGATTTTACAAGGTTAGATTGGCCCTTTCGACCAAAATATAGGATTATTTTAGCACTTAACCTTTTTTTAAACCATTCAAAGATGTTGGGAAAATTGCCCAACAACGATTACAATATGTGGAATTGACATCCAACCTAACTAGCATAGCAATAACTAACATATTGCAAAGATATATAAATTACATATCAACCAGACTGGTCATCTATACTATTACAGATCAGAGGTGTAATAAGAACTGTAACATCGCTCTCGAAGATATTAACTAGTTTTTCGCAAAAATCATGACAATTTGGCATAAAGGAGTGTATCACACATCAATACATTGTGCGAAACATGAATCTTTTTCCGCTGTAACACTATTTGTTGAAAGATATATCTCACATCGGTTTCTTACAAAGATAATGACTTACATATAAGGTCTTGGGTCAACTCCACTTAGAACCAATTGGTTTTAAGATGGTAGTCCAAGATACCTTTAAATTTAACATGGTATCAGAGCCAACTATTTAATACCTGGCCCCGAGCTGGGTTTATTGGGCTGATGTGTGGATCCCCTTTAATTTGGCCTGATATGGGCCGTGGAGTGTTTCCACGTTGGCATGTGAGGGGGCGTGTTGAAAGATATATCTCACATCGGTTTCTTACAAAGATAATGACTTACATATAAGGTCTTGGGTC
>JAULKM010100376.1:0-10526 GCA_032355605.1 Rubia tinctorum
TAATACCTTTTTTCTAATTCCTATGATAAAGAAACAATGATGTGAATGGAGTTTGGCGTATTGCGAAGGTAGTGAAATGAATACTTAAATAGTATCTTTACTAGATATGCACAATCTTGAATTGCTATCAATTTCTTGAGATTCACTAGAAATAATGTACGAAAATTAGGTATACATCTTGATGGGAAGTGTATTTTGTGGAAATTTCTGATGGGGATCCCAATTTATCATAAATGGACTTATGAGTCCATAGATGGAATTGCTAAGGATCAGGGATAAACCTAAATGAAGGAAACAAGATTCCAAGAAATAATGTTTGTGGAAAGTGACGATCAATAATGAGATTGATCTACCATATGAGGGAAAATACTAGAGTACTAGTGTTTTTGCACAATTAGTAAGTATATTTGTGTACTTGATGGGTGTTCTCTAGAAGTGAGAATAAGTCCAAGGTTGATGGTACTTGATATCGAGGCTTTGTGAAAGTTATAAGTACATCTAATGGACCTAAATTCTTAATTGAATATTTAGATATTAAAATCTGAATAGAGTAATATGAAAAGCTATATGCTCTTAAACAATCCATCATTTGACCAAACTAGTTGTTGCTTAGCCAATGATATTGAATCAATGAGTTTGATGAAGGCGTATTCGATAAGGGACAAAGAAAGTTACGTGTGTAGACCTATTGGTGTAGCATAAAGCCATATCGATGATGGTGTGTCTTGAAAAAGAAACTATACCATTAGACAACTACTCTCTCCGAGAATTATCGATGTTGACTACGATTGGCAATTGTGATATGGGTTTTGATTCTTTGACGAAAGGATTGAATTCTTGACAAAGAAATTGAATCGAGAGTTATTTGAGAAATCATCGAAAGGAATACAACAAAGTCCAATAAATGGTGGGTTACATACGTGAACACCCAACCTATGTGACTAGAGATCCCAAGATCTTGGTTCAAAGGGACAACTAAATTGCAAAGACCCATCGCGATCACTGTGGGGGTTTAATACCTTATATCTTATTCTTATGATGAAGAAACACTGATGTAAATGGAGGTTAAGAATTAAATTGCTTTTAATGATTCAAGGAATCGAGTGTATGGTACTTGAAAGAGCGCATAGTTTACGGAACTGAACTTATGCCAAGAATCCCCTATGTAGCGAGAAGTGTAGCTGTTTTGAAAGGGAATTGTTGGGACACAATTCTTTAGAAGCTTTACAGAACTAGGCATGTGCCATGACCTGATTAATGGACACAACCGAGGAAAGCGCAAAGGCTAGGAAAGATGTCTGTGGGACGTGCATTGTCGTTCACGCAAGCAGTAGGGGAAGTTCAAGGATATTGCTTCTAATTCCCAACCAGTGAGCTAAGTGTACTCTCTCGAGGGAAATTTCAAAGGGTGACACCTACTTATCCTATGCAGCATCTATGTCGTCAAACTGAATCTGTCACCAAGATAAACTTCGTGTCTGCCGTGATTGTTGTGATTCCTACATCAATATACATTCATGTGGGGGATTGTTGGAAAATGATGGTTAAAATGTTGAAATTCATCAACTTTTGGGCATCATTTTGAGTGCGACTCGAATGGAGATAGATGTCATTTTTGGGTTCTCCTCTGCGAGTACTATAAAATCGACTATCTAAACCCTCAGAACGGATCAAAGGTGAATGAGATATGGATGCTCGAAATGTCACACATGAAAGAGGAAAAATGGGCGGAAATTGGCTGAGATTATTTCTTATTTGGACTGTCTAAAATGCGTATGGACGGCGTGGAAGTCTCTGTAAGGCCCAACTGCGTAATATATATGGAATTGCTTGAGATAAGAACAAAATACTTCCATATTTTGGGAGATATTTGACCATAAATGAATATGCAGTTTAGCATGTTTAATATGTTGATGAATATTGCAAAACTATTCCTTCCATTTTCAGGAGATTTAATTCGAGTATTCTTGGAATATTCCAAGATTTAATGGGTTAGTGATTGGAGAATATTTTTCTCTAACTACGGAAAATAAGAAAATCATGTTTTCATGATTAGGGCCTCTTAGAGTAGTAAAAATAGAGCCTCTAAGTCATTCATGAAACTTGCACCATTCTCAAGTCTCTCCATATTCTAAAGTTGAGTCTCATTTCATTCTTTCTCTCCCAAAGTTTTCGTGTATTGCCATGTTTGTGATAGTCCTTCGGGCCTTTCATGAATATGAGGTAAGTCTTACGTGTTAATTGTTACCTTCGATGGTTTTATCCTATGGAACGATGTCCACAACGGGACTCACGTTTAAATGGCAGCGAGTTTACCCGTGACTCAATCACTTTGTTGTTCTCGAAAAGTGATTTCTTTTTTTAATTAAAACATCCACCGTTGGTGGATGAGAGATATTTATTGGGCTCTCCAAACCCCAAAATAAGAACCAAGAAAATAAAACAGTTGAGGAATTACATTGTAAAGGGTCCTGAATCTATAATGCCATACGAAGGGGCTCTAGTGATCTTTTTGGATATGTTTCCTGCAATCAATCTCCACCCCTCGTGCTTGTCGATTCATGCCAGATATCCAATAAGATCATACTAGAGAAAATAGAAACATGTTGAGGGTAAAAGCTAAAAGTATTGTACAGATGAGGTTTGGCATCCAGTGCGTGCTTAATAATCTGCATTAAAGAATGTTAGTAGCTTGAGAAACCAATGCATCTTTGGAGGCACCTTCTTCTTAACATCAGCTTAGCAACAGAAGGAGTTAAGATAGCATCCATCTAGAGTGACTACTTATGTGAAGTGTAGCAGCTACAAGAAAAAATGAGCAACTAGAGCAAAAGCGGTAGGATCACAAGTACTAGTAGTTGCATCGTGTACAGCCGGTGCAGTCGACATGAAGCAATAGCAAAAGTACTTGGAGCACAAGCACTAGTAGTTGCATCATTTACAGGAAACAAGCAGCAAAAGCAGCATCAGTAGCAAGCAAAATAATAGAAGGAGCAGATGTGGTGATCCTTTTATCAACTACAGCAGCAACAACTTCTGTAGGGATTTTTCCAGCATAACAGGTTAGAAGGAGTGTTTATAATCCCTTCACTTCTTGTGAAAGAGAATGCAATCTTCAGAAGTGTTCAGTGAGAGTTTACTGAGAATTGAGAATTCAACTTTCAGCTAGCATGATGAGCAAATTCAAACTTCGGCTAGCATGATGAGTAGAAAAGAGTTGTAGAGTGTGTAGTATCCTTTACAGAGATGTATGAAATGCCCACATTGTGTCATCGCAATAATATCATGGAGTGCTAATTCTAAGGCTAGGGATATATTTTTTATCCATGAGTATGATTCCTTTAAGCTCTTTTTTCAAATTGTGTCATGATAGATTCTTGTTATTCATATGATGAGCTTTCTTAGATAAAAAAATCAGCAGCAAGATTACCTTCTATCCTAGTGAAATTCAAGCTTTCCCTAGATCTTATTAAAACATCATTTATATTAAAAGACAGTGAGTACAAATGCCATGGAGCTTTTGCTAGATTTGTGATGAAATGGATTGTTAAAAATGAATCTGATTCAATTTAGACTGAGTAGTTAGCAAATTTTCTGGCTTGTTTTATTCCTAAGTGTATTGCAAGAAGTTCAGAGTATAGGGGAGAAATGGATTATTGAGATTCAGAACTTTGGACAAACCTGGGTTTTGTTGGGAAGGTGAAAATAATGTCTTGAAGGTCCCTAAGGAGTTTCTAGTTGTCATGAGGAGTGTTAGAGAGCAAGGCGTCTACTTCCTTTAAGGTAGCACCTTAATTGTTGATGTGGTGGCGGTTTTAGAACCGCAAGAGACGTCTTTGGCGAGCCTGTGTCACAAGAGGTTGGGTTATGTGAGTGATAGTGGTTCGAAGGAGTTGATCAAGCAATGTTTGTTTGGGGTGATAAACTTGGTGACTTAAAGTTTTGCAAAAAATGAATCTACGACAATGCCACAAGAGTGAAGTTTCTACGATCCGTGGAGGTGACAAGGGACATGTTGAGCTATTTGCACTCGAAATTGTTGGGGCCGTCAAGGATGCCAACTCTAGGTGGAAGTAGGTACTTCATTACTTTCATTGATGATTGTTCTCCTTAGATTTGGGTGTACAAATTGAAATCCAAGGATGAGGCTTTTGACAAGTTCAAGGATTTGAAGAAGATGGTTGAAATCCAAATGGGGAGAAAGGTCAATAAGTTTAAGATGGACAATGGTTTGGAGTTCTTGAGTTATGAATTCAACTGGTACATCAAGAAAAATGTATGGTTAGGCATGAAACCGTACGGGGTACCCCACAGCAAAATGGACTTGCGGAACGGATGAACCGCACACTACTTGAGAGGGTGAGATGCATGTTATTTTAAGGATTTTTTTTCAGAATTGAATAAATCAGTGACTTTCTTGAAAAATAAACTTTTTAAGAATATACCATTTGGTGACGCTTAATAATTTTATAATAAAGATAACCCAAAAATAATTCATATTTTTTCGTTGTCAAATTAATTATATATTTAATTTTCATAAATTTTATTTTGACTTAAATTACGATTCACTATTTGACATGGAAGTGTTAGCAAAATATAAAATATAATTGTAGAAAATGTGCAATAACTCCTGTAGTGGAGTTGGAAATGTTAATCAAGCTCAACTACTTTGCATGTAATTACAATTTTTAACCTGGAACTAACATCAGACTGAACATGCACAATGTTCTTATAACAGAAGCACAATTTGAATTTTCAAAGAGAAAAGTGACAGGGCGGTAGGCGGTCAAAAAGGGAAGGTGCACAATGCAAATTAAATAGTCCATTTCTTTTTACCAAATGGCGGTGACTTTAAGTCAAAGTCCATATCACTGCGACAATAATGTCATTTACCCACAGACTAGGGTCATCTGGTCATTCTTATGGAAAGTTAGGGTGGATGGCGAGAGTCTGGAGTCTTTCTTAGTCTGAATACCAGTTGGCCATACGAATGAAAGTTAGGACTCTAAATTGGAGGAATTTCCACCAATTGTTTTCCTTCAACTTACTCAAAAATATGTCGTCCTAGTAACAAAAACCGACATTTTTTTGAATTAGTGGAAGGTAAAAAAATTAAAATAAACTTAGTTCTTAAACAAAGTCGCTCAATACTACTAGAAAACAGATTTTTTACCTCATCCTATTACCTTGGATTTTTTAAAAATTCCTAAACACTTCTTCACTAAAATATTATTTTAGTAAATTATTGTTTACTAAACCTCATATCTACTACTAAAATGTTGTTTACCTCATTTTTTTAAAGTCGAGGTCAAAAGTTGTCTTTTTTACCTCGGTTTTTATTTAACCAAGGCTAAAAGTATTCCTTATCCGACATCGAATACACGTTTGTTCCATTTATGTCACACCAAATGGCAATCGAGGTTAACTAATGATTCGCTATGGATCATGGGAAGACCAGAGAGATGCACTCTGATATCGGCTTGGTCGTAATAACAATATAACACTGTAACAATACAACACTGATATCAGCCTTTGTAGGATGCTCGAATAAAAATCAAAGCACAATTTCTCTCACTGTCTTCTTCTTATATTTCCAATTAATCACTATCACATATATTATGGGCATTATAGTAGCAGATGCATGCACGGTTGGAAGCTCTAGATATGTGTGTCAACAGGATCATGTATAGTTTGAAACGCTGCATTAATACTATAGCGTGCACATGCAATGCACGATTAAATATAATTTACTAATACAAGGTTGTCTAAGTTTCATGAATCCCAACCTGAATCTACTGTGCCAAATTCCTATGTCATCAGTCAAAATGATATTTTTCCATTAATTTATAAAAAATCCCACACCCTTCCTCCTTAACAAGTTCATAGTTGGATCATTATTTGATCAGACTCAATCTTTTGAGTCGTATGACACTAAATGTAGAAAGAAATTTGTTGCTGGGAGATTTAACAAGATATTTGTTCTCTCTTGGGGTTGGCTCATTCGAGGTACCTTTCTAGTGAGGATAAAATAAGAGCTATCGTGAGAATGCTTTGAAGAAACATCCATTTATGCAAGCTGCTATTCTTTTTTTGATAAAACCAAAGATGCAAATTTAGCAAAGAAATGGGAAATGTAAAACTGTTTTAAAACCATTAAAGAAGCGAATGAGATCCTCGATTGTAGAAGAAGGATATATGATTCAACTGATGAGTTTCAAGAGGAAATTCTAGCTTATTGTGCACCACAAAACTTCTTCAAGGTGTTTGGATCTGCTTCTTTGAGGAATGGTCATTGGTCAGTTTCACAACATATTCCTACATTTGGAGATTTTATTGTGCAACTGAAAGAAATCAACAATTTCTCAATTTCTGCAATGGTTATGATTATGAAATCAATAATTCCAGCTAAATCCACAGGAACAAATTGCTCAAGTAGAGACAGCTGAATTATAGTTATCACTTCTCATAAATAAAACATATATCACAAAAAATCATGTGTCTTTTTCTCTGAAACTCAAAAATATCCTGATAAAAAGAAACTTTTGATCAAATAAAATGAAACAGTTCCATAAAAATTCATTCTTGAAATATTACTATCATGAAGGGGACTTTCAGCTTTGATTCGAGCACTTAAGAAATACCCCATGCATGAAAATCTAAACTTTTTTTTTCAGTGCACAAAGTATGTGGTTTTAGACACAATGTAAAGCAATACTTGACAACATATTATAAATAAGAATTTGGAACATTATTTTTATTTTAAAGATAGAAATGCACTATCACATAATGGATTTGGAGCAAACGCTAATGATACTGAATTGGACATGGAACAAGATGGTGAGGATCTTTTTGTTGAGAATGATTTGGATCAAGGTCTTCTTATAAAAGTGCAAAGACTAATGATGAACTGCAAGAATTTCAAAAAGAGATCATGAAATTAAGAGTTTTTTTTGTTAAATTTCCTTTTTTAACATAAGGTTGCATAAAATCTTAATTCTGCCACAATGTTTGTAAGTCCCTGTTATGATTCCCTTATTGATTGTCAAAAATAAATATTAGACATGAGTATTTATCATCCTAACATGTAATAACCTTGAACAATTGCGAGCATTGAACGTGTATAATAATAGATTTGAAAATATTATTTTGCTTTACAAAAAAATTAAGGTTTTCTTTAAAATTGTATAGGATGCTTGAACAAGGATCAAAACACCACTTCTCTCACTTTTTCTTCTTTTACTGCCAATTAATCACCATCACATATAGTAAGGTCATTATAATAACAAATGCATGCACATTTGGAAGCCCTAGATATTTCTGTCATATACGTGCATGTATGGTTTGAAACAATTAATTATTACTATAGCATGTACGTGCAATGCACGATTAAATACACGCACTTGATTAACACAGTGTCATCTAAGTTCCATGAATCTCAGTCTTAATCTACTTTGCCAGCCCTATGCCAGAAGTTAAAATGATGTTGTTTCAGTTAATAAATAAAAACCTTGCACCCTTCATCCTTAACAAGCTCATAGTAGGATCATTATTAGCTCATACCCAGTCTTCAAAGTCGTACGGCACTGAACGTAGAATGTAATTTGCTACTGGTAGATTCTATAAGATCATTATTCGATCTTGGAGTTGGGTCATTTGTACCTTGCTACTGACGATCAAATAATTAAGGAAGGGCTATCACGAAATTTCTTGGAAACGACATCCAGATAAGCAAGTTGCTCTTTTTCTCTTTGAGAAAATCAAAGATGAAAAGTTAACGAAGAGAGAGGAAATTGAAAATAGCTTCAAAGCTATTCAAAAAGCATATGAGATCCTGAGTTACCCAGTTAGAAGAATGATATATGATTCCACCAATAAGTTTAATGAAGTAATTCCAACTTACTGTGCGCACATAACTTCTTCAAGGTGTTCGGACCATCTTCTTTAATGTATAGTCATCATTCTATGACACAACATATTCCTACATTATGAGATTATACTATGCAACTGAAAGAAATTAACAATTTTTACAATTTCTGGTACGATTAAGAGTAAGAAACGATTAATTCCATCTAAATCCATATGAAACAAATTTCTCAAGTAGAGACAGTTGAACTACAATCATCACTTCTTATAAATAAACTAGACATCACAAACAATCATTTCTCATGTTTTCTGAAACCCAAAAGTATCAAGATAAAAAGAGAAACTTTTGATCAAATAAAATGAAATAGTTCCATAAAAATTTAATCTTGAAATATTACTAGTATGAAGAGAATTTTCATAATTGATTCGAGCACTTAAGAAAGAACCCATGTATCCAATTCCCAAAAATAATTTAAGTGCATTGAGTATGTGGTTTTAGATGCAATGTAAAGAAATATTTGACAACATATTCTGCAATTGCAGAACATGAAGAAGCTATCTTAGTAGAGATGAATATAAATTAGAATTTGGAATGGTATTTTTACTTTGTAGATGGAATGCACTATCGGATAATGGAAATGGAGGAAACGCTAATGACGCTGAATTGGACATGAAACAAAATGATAAGGATCTTTTTGCTGAGAATGATTTGGGTCAAGCTCTTCTTAGAAAGAAGTTAAGACCGAACTGCAATAATTTTCAAAAGAGAAATTTCAATTTAGAGGTTTTAAAAAAAATAATATAAGGTTACATAAAATCTTAAGTGTGCCCCGATGTTCGTTGGTTTTTGTTAGCATTCCCTTATTAATTGTTAAAAAAATATTACACATCAATCTCTATCATCCAAACATGTAATATCCTTGAACAATTGTGTGCATTGAACGTGCTTAATAGAACATTTCAATATGTATTTTTTCTTTAAAAATGAAGGTTTCTTTGTAATTTTTTAAATAAGTAACTTTCTTGAGAAAAATCGATAATGCTAAGAATAATATATTGGAACCACTTAAAAAAATTAAATTTATTATTCTCAAAATATACTCTAAACATAATTAATCTTTTTTTGTCGTTTTCATAAATATGAATTTCAAATTAATTATCAAATTAAATTTCTTTAAAATTAAATTTTTAAGAACTATGGTTCAATATCTAATATAGAAGCTTAGCAATATCCAGACACTTGTGTGTAGAAAATGAGGATAAATTCAACCAATGAAGTCGGTAGTGTAAATAAAGGTCAACTACTTTACAAAAGTGACAATTTTCAACAAGGAATATAGTACTGAACATGCAAACAATCTTGCAGAAGTGCAATCTGAATTTCCAAAGAGAAAAATGATTGGGGTTGTAGGCGGGAAAATGTGTAATGCAACTTAACTAGTCGCTTGGATTTCCACAAGAAAGATAGGATCCAGGATCTTAAAATTCATTTTTGTGGTAGAAGATTGATTTGGATTTCTTAAATTAATACTATAGATTAAAACTCTACATTAATACTATAAGATGCACGTGTCATGCACGACTGAGAACACTACACTAATACCATATCATCTACGTGCCATGTCTCCTTGATTATTAGAAAAGTAAGGTATAGATGTTTGTTTGTTGTTAACTAGCCAAAAAGAACGTAGTTTGTTAGTCCTTCTTGTTACCTCATTCCCTTATAGATTGTGACTAAATTTACACTTCAATATCAAGCACCCACACATTCGTAAACTCTAGTTATGTGCATTAAACGTGCATAAAATCAAATTGAAAAATAAAATTTTCTTGTAAAGAGTGTTTTTAAGAACTGAATAAATAAGTAACTTTGTCGGGAAAAATCGATCTTGCTAAGAAAAATATATCGGAAAACACTTATTAAATTTTTTGAATAATTAATCTTAAAATAAGACTTAAATATAGTTAATAATTTTATCGTTTTTGTCCTAAATTGGATTTAACATTAACTATCTATTGAAAATTAATTTTTTAAATAAAAAACAACGATTCAATATCCCACGAGATTTTTTAAATAAAAAAGCAACGATTCAATATCCCACACGAAAGTATTAGAAAAATCCAGATAGTTACGTGCAGAAAACGTTCATAAACTTCTGTAGTGGAATCGGAAGTGCAAATAAATATCTGCTACTTTGGAGATAATGAAATTTTCCAACTAGGATATGACGTAGGACAGAACATGCACGTTTTTTTTACAGAAGAAGCGCAATTTGAATTTGTTGTGCGGAATACCCGAGAAAGAATAAGCAAAGAAAATAAAGTGAAAAACAAAGCACCAAGAATTTACGTGGTTCACCAATTGGCTACATCCACGGCCAACCAAGATCAGACTCCACTAGAGAGAAAATGCCAAAATTACAGATTTCCTACTCTCTACCAATTCTATCTTTTAGGGTTACAATAAAAGGACGAGGATTATATATAGCTCTCTCCACCTTAAACCCTAACGACTTTGGGCCCAAAAACATTTTGGCCCACACCAGAACAGAAGATAGAATGTCAATAACAGCCCAAACAAAGGACATGCTATACCGTCGGGCTAGGGACATCTCCGCCCCGAGACCCCCAGGCCAGGGTGCGCTCCGCCCCCCTGACCCCCC
>JAULKM010100377.1:0-10525 GCA_032355605.1 Rubia tinctorum
ATATCGAAAAGGATATTGCAGGGACATTTAATATTGATTCGATCATCGATACTTTTTATATGATCAAAGAGAGGAGAGCGCAACTGAAATAAAAACAAGAAGGTCATCCATTTCAAAAATATCAATTTTGTATTTTCTTTAGCACTGTTTTATCTTTAGTATTTGATATTTGGTTCTTTAAATGATATAATCTACTATGATTTGTTATTTTAATGGTTGATTCAACTTTTTTATATATAACTTCGGTCCCCACTATATGAAATTCCTAGTTCCGCCCCTGGCAATAAGTAAAAAAAAATCAAATCACCCTATTAATCATACTAATTATAAAATGATCCGTTATAACGGTTAGTTGATTTAAGATAAAACTTGTTAATATGATCTGCTAGTGACCCATTATTTGTATATAATTTACTCAGATAGTCTTCTATCACTTAAAATCATTTACTATTGGAACTAGTGTTGAAACTTTTCAATAATTATATTAAAGATATTGTAGCTAATTCTGGTCAATTAATAATATAGTAGATAAGATTTGTTGATAATTTAGAGTTTAATAGAATTTTCTAGAGTCTTGCACATCAAGTACTGTAACCATTCTCTATGTCTCCCTTCAAATTTTGATTCTCCTCTGTCTCTCAAATGTTTTTCAAATTTTGATTCTCCTCTGTCTCTCAAATGTTTTTCATTTTTTCTTTCCTCCCCACCACAATTTTTCCACCCGTGCAGCTCGTAGCCACTGTTCCAGTCCTTCCCGCCAGTTGTTTACCGTTTTCTATCAAATTTTATAATTTCTCAAAATTTTAACATTACCTTCAACGATAGAATTAAATTGTGATCCACCGAATTAATATTTTAGAATTTATTTAAAAGATTTAGAGTCTCGCACATTAACTATTACAACTACTGTAATCATTGTGTCCAGTGGCAGAACCAGAATCATGCAAGGGGGATAAGTCGGACGTGGATGCTGCTGAGCCGTTGAGGGTGGAGACGCTGAGACGTAGGTGGATGGACGGAAACGGGGCGGATGGACCGGCGGCTGCGCAGCATACTTATGGCGGAAGACAAAATTCGGGAAGTGGAAACTGGGATCTGGAAAGTGGCGAGTGGTCTAAGTCTCTGAGATTTCTCAGAATGCTATGTAGGGTTTCTTATTTGGCCCGATTGGGTTTCAGCCCAATTGATCTTCCCTTTTTTTGCCTTTACGCTAATAAAATGACGTCATTTCACTAATGGCAAAACGATGTCACTTTATTTAGTAAGGAAACAAAAATAAATAAAAATAAAACACAGTTTCCGTCGTCTTCTTCGCAGACCTCGCCGGAGGGGCTCTGCAATTTTTCAAAGGAGAATAGAATCCATGGATTCCGGTGGCTGCTGAACCTAAATTCCGGGCCACCGAATTCTAGGTGTGCCCCTGATTGTGTCAAAATATCGATTGTCCTATATCTCTTAAGCGTTTTTTTTTATTTCTCCTATCTTCTCCACCAAAATTTTCCGACCCATGCAACTCGTAGCCACGGTTTCGGTCCTTCTCGGTTGTTTTTTTACCGTTTCTCAAATTTAATATTCTATCTTCAAAGAAAATATACTTTGGTTTCTCCATAATCATGAGGGCCTCCGGGTGATCCGGGCACAGGTGCACAGCTAAATTTTTTATTAAAAAAATTGACTCTATATAATGAAGAAAATTGACCTTCATCTAGTGTTTGTAAGGGTTCGAGGCAATGTTAAAAACCTCTTATACATACAATTTCCATATAGTCTTCATTCTTGAAATATTAAAAGATTGTTTTTATAAATTCCTAACTGATTGCCGATTAATGTTAAAAAGTATTGTTTTCCACAAAATTGGACAAAACAACAAATCACAATGGCAGCCGGAAAGACGTGGTTTTTCTGCCTATATGTGTTCTATTATGTTCGTATTTTGTGGGACTATTATAAATTTTTTTTGAAATTTAATTATCACTTGGGTGTGGGAATTCATGGATTATGAAAATTTTATGAATTTTTGACAAATTAAGAAAGAATTGGGAGGGTTCAGCAAATACTCGTCGTCCTATAACTGATAGATGCATATGAATTGATTTATATTTGCGCCGATGATCGATGTTTAACTAGTATGAGTTATTTCGAGCTGATTACATTCATCATATATTTTCTATATTTATATATTGTTAGTTTTCTTTTTAATTCATATTCGATATTTGTTAATTTACATCACTAGTCGTAGAAAAAATTTGAAAATTAAGGTGCGGTGGCTACACCAAAAGTGTTCTATATTAGTAGGTATTTTATTATAGATATTTCTTCATTCCTCGTGGGATCGACCTTGCTTGCTATTGTACTAATTTCATCATTAGAATTTGCATATTATTTTGGTGAGTGAAACGACGTTCACCGAATTGGCGTCTTTGCCGGGTGGTGGTAAGTCAATTTCTATAATTTTTTCCTACTAATAATTTGTATGTTAGTACTTGTTTTATGAGAAGATCATCAAGGCCGAATTTAATATTCGACCCAAAAGTTTATTAAAAAGGCCAAATGGAACTGAAAGGGAACAAATGAGCAGAATTTACGCGACCTTTCAGTTTGGCCAAACCGGACCCATTACGGTTTCAACAATCACATCTGATTCAGGAACTGATACCGAAATGGACATCGTGAAGGAAATCTGAAACCTGTTCAGAACCCAAACAACCATACATGTGGGAACTCACTGTTCATAGTGAGGATGATCCCTCCATTCTCATTCAGGTACCAGAGACCGAAAATTCGATTGAGATCAAGTTGGCGTTCCTAAATGTACTTCCAAAGTTTCACGGGAGAAGCACCAAAGACCCATTTAATTTTCTGAGCGAATTTGTGAAAATATGTAAGGTGCAGAAAAGGCCAGCCACCATTACTGAAGAACAATTCAAGTTGGTGGAGTTTCCTTTCAGTTTGACCGAAGCAACAAATCAATGGTTCGGAAGCTTGCAAACAACTTCATTTCGACGTGGTCTGAATTGAAGAAATTATTTTTGGAATATTATTTTCCATCCACAAGGACAGATGTCTTGAAGAAGAAGATCACAAGTATCAAGCAGGAGTATGATGAACCATTGAGGGCTTATTGGCTAAGGTTCAGAAAGTTGTTGGATGGCTGCCCCAATTACTGAATGACAGAAGGTCAATTGCTCTAGTGTTTTTATTAAGGGATGACATCCATCAACAAGGATTTGGTGAATTCTTCCAGCAGTGATGGATTTTCTCATCTTCTAGTGAATAAGGCCAGAGAAGTCCTCAAGAGGTTGGTGGATTTCAAGAAACAGTATGATCAGCAGGATATATGTCTGAACCTTGAAGAAAGTAGCACAAACCTTGGGAGGTCGTCGTCGTACCTCTCAAAAATAAAATTTATAAGCCCCCTAATTACTTCCTAACTACAACTAAGTACATAACGTCAAGTCTGGGTCGTCCATGAAGAAAAGAGATTTTCCTAAGGGTTTACACATATAAGGGTGGATGCTAAACTAGATATACATATACATACTCCCTCTGTCCCAGCTCAAATAGCACACTTACTATTTGACATTATTCGACACTATTCTCTATCAAACTTTGACCGCATATTTGAGTAAATATATAAACAATAATAATATCATATGTGATATCGTTAGATTCATCATAACAAGTAGTTTTTGAAAAGTAACTTTTTGTTTGCCGTTATTATACGTAGTTAAACATATTGATGGTTAGAAAAGTTTCTTGATGAGCGTGAAAAAGATTCTGTGCAATTTGACCTGGGACGGAGGGAGTATATATATAAGAAAGCATGTAAAAATGGGGGTTTTGGTTGATTTTTCTAAGTTATAAATTCAAAGACAAGTTAACTAGCAAGCAATGTAAATCTACTAGACATGCAACAAACTACTAAGAAGAGATTAAACACAAATTACGGGACCTTGGGCGCAATTGATTTCCAATTCCAAGCCTCTTATCTATCCTTGAACATACAACGTATTTAAAAAAATTACTACTTGTGAAAATAAATCTTCTATCCTTCTTTGATAGTAGTTTACAAGAGTGAATTTAAGATCGCTTGCTAAACCTCACTAATGACCCCTTTAGTCTATCAATGCCTAAAATTATCCCATTAATGGCATTAAGTACAAATAATCAACAAGTTTGACAACACTTATAAACACTACATCATGTCTAATTACTGAATCAATACATGTATTTACACAAGATTAGTCAAGAACGTTCAACGTTCATAAACTTCTCCTATTTGCTAAAAAAATAAACATGACAAAGAGTTCGACATTATCACATTCATCTAGCATTTATCAAATTATCAACCATATTAGAAGCTCTAATTTATGCTCTTGGATTTCATATCAAAAGAGGGGAAAACTAGCTAATTTCTCCCAACCCTAACAAGCAATCATACAAGCAATTCATATACTCAAACTTCCAACACTGTGCATTCAACAACCAACATTCAACCATAATAAATGCACAATAGCAAAGCATTAAATAGCTCATGTATAGTACTCAAGACATGGGCTTGGAAGCCTTAACCAATTGCTCTTAAGACTAAATTTAGCTAATACAAATCATAGTAACATTCATGAACAATTTCATAGATATAGAAAGAGAGAAAAGATGAATAAGAAGAGGAACCTAGGGTTTTTTTGGAGAGAGTTTTCGGCCAAGAAAAAGTTGGATATGAAGATAAGATAAGGGATATTTATAGTACAAGTTGTGGTCAAGAATAAGTCAAAAGGATAGCAGGGCATGCTGCGCCCGGTCGGGCGCGCACCAAGCCTCCCTGCGCGCATCCGTGCGAGTGCAGGGGCTGGCCGCTCGTTTTGGTTCAGAAAGCTGAATCCCCCCAAGTTCTTTGTAAGAGCAAGCACGCAGTTGAGCAACCGGGTTGTGCACCTGGTCTTCTTCACCCGGTCGGTCGGTCGGCCTTCTTTCTTTAAATTCGGACTTTTGTTCTACTAAATGTATTTGTTTTCACTTCTAAACCCTTATTTTCCTTGTGAATATTAATTCTTGAATCTTCCATTATGAACATGATCATAAAAGACCTTCCAAAAACACCTTAAATTAGAGACTTAAGATATAACTTCTAAATCACCATCCTAACTTTCTTACCAACAAAGCATCCATTATCCTTACACAAAAACCTAATCTATTACAAATATGAATTTCAAATGTGCTAAAAATATTACATGAGCACATCACTCATAAGGACACAATTCCATTAGATTCAAAGTAGGTTACGAAACGAATGATTTAGACATGAAAACCGAAATGGTCATCTAAACCCCTTGTGATGTAAACCTACCTAAATCTAGTAATCTTCCAACAAAAAGATAACAAAAGAGATATTAAATACTTTGAAAATACATGCATTTGACGTCTCGTTAGTGGTATCTGGAATTATCTTCCCCTGGAATATTTATTGGTCCTTCTTTCTTTGGTGATATAGTTTCCTAGTAGGACTGAGGCTATTTGGGTTGAGACCTTATAGCATTGAGCCTCTACAATGTCACTTTGTAAAGTAGGAGCAGTATGATCCTGATTTGGTGCATTTATTGAGAGATTAGATTGAGCTAGTTAGGGTTTTGGTGAAACAGTAGAAGGTGATGTTTGGGATCTTAAAGGTTCCATATAGGTTTGAGGTCTGAATCTTCTGCAACCGACTTAGTGTGACCTAATTTGTGGCAAGAAAAGCAGTACAAAGGTTTGGATTCATATGAGATGTTATACCACTTTTTTTTCTTCTATAGATCTCAGCTTAATTTTGTAGGGCATTGGCTTTCTCAAATCAAATTCCACACACATCCTAATATTAGATATCCTAGGGAGGTTTTTGGTGGGTGTATCAACTTGAATGTGAGTTCTTAGTGAGATACCAATCCCAAGAAGTCCCTCTAGGTGAAAGTAATGTGTGTGTAGGGGGGGGGGGTATTCAATATTAATCCAGACGGGAACAAAGTGGGGCTCTTCATTAAGGTCAAAATTGACTCATCATTTTAGGAATCTCATTGTGTGTTGCTCAATATTCAATACCGGCTTTCTCCAGCAATGCTGCTTGTCCTCAGGGAGGGTAAATATGATTCTGATGTGCCGCGAGTCCATTTTGGTGATCTGAAAGGCTGCTTTGAAACTGATTGTGATCATTTCTTTCTGATGTAGTCCCAATCAAGGCCTGCTTATAGGGTTTTTCAATTTCTTCTATTCCATCTTGTGGGAATAGATAGGTAACTCCGCCTTTTTATTGTTGGAGAGGATGCAGGTTAAGCTTCGGCTGGTTAAGGTTTAGTTGCAGGGATGTTTGGGGTTGGTTCATTAGGTTTTGGACGAAAAAATATGGGATCACATCCAATGGTGGAGCCACCATGGTAGAGTTTTATTAGGATGTATTTGGGTTAGAGGGTGAAGAAAAGTAGCCATTATCGGCAAGTTGAAGATGATGATAAATAGTGTATTTTAGAGAAAGTTAGAGAGAAGAAAGCATTCTAGTTTTGATGAAATTTTACTACGGGGATCATTATATAATTAGCACAAGTATTTATGTTGATGTTGATTTTTCTAAAAGGTATAGAGAATATGAGAAATTTTACGTCAGTTCTAAATACTAATTTTTTAACTTTTAATTTAATTTTTACTCACCTTTCGTCTTCTTTACGCTCCATGGACAACTCATTTTCTTTATTTTCTTTAACTGCTTCTTCATATACATATATTCCTGTATTTTTTTTATTTTGCACTCTCTGGTGAGTAATTTTTATTGTATTTATGTTTTTATTATTTCAATTTTGTTTTCCCTAACTTTATTTCATTTTTTTCCTGATGGATTCTAATGATTTGAAATGTGTTTCTACTGTTCGTGAGGCACAATTTGCATCCAAACCTGAGTTGTATTCATTACGGCGACTGTTCTTTCCAGGATATTTCTAATCACATCTTATGGTTGATTTTAAGCATGTTTTATTTTAAAGTCTACTTTGATTTTGGATAGGTTTTCAACTTTTTAATTGTTTTTCATGATGTGTTGATGATTTTTTATGTGTGTTTTTTTGTGTTCTACATTGTTGAAAAATAAACTTTGTTCTTGAAGACGAAACAGAGTGTCGTTTAAGTTTTTTTTGCGATTTTGGAGGAATTGTATATTTGAGCATGTTGTTATCAACACCAATGAGATTTAGATCTTTTGAGTTGATGTTTATGTACACATGTTAGTTTTGCTTGTATTTAGTCTTTTTCATTTGATGTTGTATGATAATGGGTTGATTTTTACAATCAATTTTTGGTGAAATGTGGTCTACATATTTGGCATGTTTTTAGTAGTTTCAATATTTTTGCGGAGAGTTTTTCTCTCTTTAAAAAAAGAGAAGAAGGAAATACGTACATTATTTGTTCGACAGAGGAAAACAAGGGTTTCCTCGGCTTTTCATCTTCAAAGGTTGGTTCCAATTATCAAAGAGAAGAAATCACAATATGGCAGAGAGTGGAGTTTTTTTTGAGGGTTTTCTACTGATTCTAATCATGGCAGCATGCAAAGGAGTTTAGATTTTTTATTAGGGTTTCTAGGTTAGATATTTAAAGCAGTTAATATCGATTGGGGGTTCTTGAAAGATTAAGCGTGTTGCAGAGTTATTACTTCTTCCCAAAAATGTTTCAATTTACTTTTTCAACTCCCAAAATATTAGAAAGCAAATATTTAGTCACAAAATAGGATTTTAGCTCTGGTTTAGCCTCGTTTGGTATTCTCTCCTTTAATTTGATTGGGCATCAACATTGGGGTTCGTAAAGTTGTAATCATGAGGAAAACAGAGAATAAAAAACCGCAGCCTTTCACATAAAACACAGCAAAGAGAAGGAGAATTGGAAGAGACTACGGTGGTCCTATAAACTGGGCTTCATTCAATTCCTCTCACCATACAACCAACTCTCCACAAAATCTCAGACTAATATAAATTTTGCTCAAGTTCAGCAAATATGAGTGACGTTTCTTCGTTGCCTCTTTCAGATGATTTCTTCACTCGCCAGGGTCAGAGTTTTCAGAGGAGTATAAGGAATCTGTTATTCCATATATAGATTTAGCACAGATCAATGGGATAACCAGATGGGGAGGTGAAGTAACGATCCATCAGGAAGATATAGCTAAGGTAGTGGATATGGAATAGAATTGTTGCCTGGCTTACTGAATAGATTATGGAGACTTCAGCACAAAGTGGCTGAATGAGTATTTTGCTAGGCACTGGAGTATCACAACCTATGTTCAGCATAGGTACAAAAATTATAATGTGATTAAATTCCAAACAAGGGAGGAAGCTTTGGTGGTGGTTCACAGAGCCCATTTGTGATGGCAGAAGGTCTTCTTGCATTGAGAAGGTGGGGGAGCAGGTATTTCTATGTGCATATAGAAGGTGGAGAAAGTCACAATTCCAATTCAAATCCATGGTATTTTTTCAAAATGTTTTGCTCCGAGGGCTGCTATCAAAACAACGAACATGACAGGTGACATTATTGATGTTGATGTTGATCTATGGCATAGAATGAATTTGAAGTATTTATGTGCTACTATGTGGATATTCCCTGGTGCTTCTTTAATTTATGGTTTCTTTGTTAATCCGGTAAAAAGGGCTAGGGTTTGGGTAGATGTAAGATATTAGAGGCTTTATAAATATTGTCGTAGATGTGCAGTTGTGTGTCATCCATGCCAAAGATGTTTTATTACCAATGATGATTAACTTGAGTATTTCATAGATCCTCATTTGCAAGCTCGTAATGCTTCTAGAGGCACAAATATAGTATATAATCCTAATAGGGAGATGTTTCCTTCGTCTTTGAGAGCTCATTCTCATAGACAATAAAAAAGGAACACTAGAATTAATTATAATTATATGGATCTGAGATGGGATAAATACAGGGACTTACATGATGATCAAGTGTATGCGGGATTTTTATTTTCAATGGAAACCGATAATCATTTGCCAAGGATGAATTATATTGGCCCACATAGTTTGGGTGGTGGAAATGATGACAACAGCAATGATGGTAGAGCGAGACCTTTCCACTTTAGGTTGGATCTTTATTTTGGGGTAAACCCTAATCAGCCATAACAACAATAGCAACCTGGTCTGCCAGAAGAACTCATAATCATTAAGAGGAGCTACCCAATGGTCACTCGCCAAATGGGGTATGTTCCATAATTAGATTATATGGAAGTGAATATCAGAAACATGGATGGAGAGGTTTCTCAGTTGTCACTGACTCGGATAGTAGGTCAAGGATTTTAGGATGTGATAATCAATGATCAAGTTCAGAATGTGGCAGTCATGACTCAGCCAATCCAAAAACAATTCATCAGGAGGAGGTGGAAAATGAGGAAATGCAAATTCAAGGAGTGAAGGAGTTAACTAAACAAATCCATCAACAACAATCTACTAATTAGGAGACTTCTCAAGGAAGTGAAGGCAGTTTCAGCAGCAGCTTTGGTATCACTCAATTTGCACAGTAGCTGGCTCAACAATTGATGGAGGTGCAAATACAAGAACGGGAGACTAATGCTATTGCAACTCATGTTCTCAGTTCTGGAATATAGCAGGAGGTTCAACCACAGATTTTGAAAGATGAGAATCAGGTGCAGGTTGGAGTTATGAGTATGGCAACTTCCTTACAGGAGACATCAAGGAAAAGAGGCAGACTAATGTAAAAGCAGGAAATATTTAAAAAGAAACTTATCTCCTAAGAAGACTTTGGGGACAAAAAATAGGAATTCAGTATAAAATTTTTGTTTGAAAAACAACAAATTTGTGTGCAAGAAGTAAATCATAATAGAGATAAAGGCAGGAACATTGTATTGCAAGACCACACACCAACTCAGAAAGTGGCAGATAAGGAGGTGAATTCAGCAGCTCGGGTGATGGCGTATGACTGGAAGGATGTAAAGGAGAATTTTCAATTTCTGAACCCATCATAGTTGCAGAGAGGAAAGGCATAATCAAGAAGAGATAACAATCTGAGGGGGCTGATGAAGAAGAGCAATGGGTGGTCAATCTACCTTTGAAAAAAAGTTTCAGATACTTGGCGAATAAGTTTCATATCTCAGTCAGCAGGGGAAAGGAAAAGGAGGCCATGGAGTATAAGACAACAAACTTAAAAAAGATGATGCGGGATGGCAACTGAAACATAATCTTTGCAAGCAGGGTTTTACCTAGGAAAATAACCATTGGGGAGAAGGAACAAGCACAAGGATGTGGCAGCAGGGAACATACAGATAACAAACTTGACGGTGCAAATAGAGGTTTGGAGGGAGCTGCACCAAAACAACTCCCCAAAGATTAATAAGAGTCCTAGCCTGGAATTGTAGAGACTTCAACAAAGCCTCAATGAAGAAAAGATCAACTCACAAGTGAAATAAAAAAGCCTCATCCTATTTCTAATGGAAACCATGTCGCAGCAACAATATCTTGACACTTGGAGACTTAATTCAGTATATGACAGGGCGGAT
>JAULKM010100378.1:0-10525 GCA_032355605.1 Rubia tinctorum
TGGAAAGACCAAGGTTTAAACTGTAAATTTGAAGAAATCAAAATAAATTTTTCGGGTTGTATTAATCGGGTCATAAACATATCACTCTTAAATGTTGCATAATAAATTTTTGATATTGCAACTAAAACCTTTTACCTTTCTATAATTTTAATTCAACCCCGTCTTTTCATATGCCTATGGAAAGACGGTCTTTCCCAAGACTTTGCCTTTATTGAATACAATTTGATTTTTTTATTTGGTTTTTGGTGTTATTTTTAAGATAAAAGTGCATTTGTAACCCTATGTTTTGTTCGAAAGTGTAGATATAACCTATAAAAATCTGAAAGTGCAAATTTAAACCTGGATTTTGTTGACCAAAATGCCAACAGTCAAGTTAGTTAGAAATCAGTGAAATGACCATCATACCCCTGAATTAAAATTTCTAAAAAAATAAAATTAACAATGCCCTCCATTCTTATTAACAAAACAATTCCTTTTTTCCCATTTTTCTTTAATCTCTCTCATCTCTCTCTTTAAACAAGCGACTCTCCCCTTTCTCCTATAGCAAAACTCTAATCCAACCAGGGGGTGTCGCCGCCGGAAAACACCCACTCCGGTGGTCCCCCCACCCCATTCCCACCCCCTCATCACCCCTATCTCAGTCCCAAGCTACCCCGAAGAGAAGTTTTTTACTGATGAACACCTGAACCCGGTTTTTTACTCCCTCTCCAATAAGCACACCATTCGCCGCTCTCGATGCTCTCCCCATCCAGCGGCATTCGGGTCACCGATTGGGGGTTAGAGTTCCAAGCCGATGGTCTACCAGTGTGGCTCCAACGGTGGCATTTATTCTCTCTTCCTTCCCCTCAGACGGAAATCTGGAAAAACATTGGAGGAGGAGAAGGCGGAGTGCACTATCCGGGGCGAGGAGGTGGATAAGTAGTGAGGGAGGTTTCGAGAGGTTGAAGAAGACAGAGGAATCAGTCAAAATAGCATGGAGGAGGACGGTAGCGGCAACGCCGCTGGTGGTGGACAAGGAGGTGGTGAATCGATTGGGGATGAAGATATTGGTTGGGGAATCGACGAGGTTGTGAATTAATTGGAGAATCAGCGATGGCGAGTGGTGGATGGCGGAGGTGGTGGATGATGAGATTGTGAATAGGTTGGGGAGTCGGCGGCGGTGAGGTGGTGGACAACGATTCGATGATGAAGAAGATGAAAGAGAGATCTGATGTTTTTTGAGATTATGATGAAGAAGAAGAACCAGCAGGAGGGGAGGAGGAGGCGTGTTAATAGAGCGCAGCGGCACGACAGAGATGGAGATGAAGATGAATATGAAGAAGAAGATGTTTGAAGATGAAGAAGGAGTAGAATTGTCATTACATTTTCAGTGAGTTTAGGGGTAGTTTTGTCTTTTCATTTTGATCAAACGGTGACTTCATTGAGTCAATGTCAAAATTTAGTAAAACGGGTATAATTGCACAATTTTACAAAAAAAAATTAGGGTTAGTTATGCACTTTCAAATTTTATGGGGTTATATCTACACTTTCAAAATTAAATAGGGTCATTTTCACATTTTTCCCTATTTTTTATATCTAAAATCAATCCAAAACCATAATCAAAATTAATTTTAATCAATTTAAATATCCAAAAACATGTATTAAATTTGGGTTATTCAATTTTCGGTTTTTTTACCACCCTAGGCTTATGCACTTGTACCAAATTTGGAGGGGGTTTCACATAGGACCGAAAGTCACGATTTTTTTAAAGTTATACAGTAATAATTATACTTTTAACTTAAAAATTGTACTTTTAATTTAAATGTTTTATATTTTAAAACTTTATATTTTACTCTTTTATACAATATTTCTTATACTTTCAATATTCAAATACATCTTATTACACCTTTAAATTATAATGTACAAAATAAAATGTAAAAAAATAGTGTTTAAATTAAAAAATATTTTAATTGTTTCATATGTTTAGAAAATATCATCTTTCCTAAAACTTAATCATTATATTAGTAACAATTGTACCTATATTCTTAGGCGATTTTAGAGGAGAAAATAATATGTTACTACTATAAGGAGGCCGAAATAGTTCTTACTATACGCATATGTAATTTGTAACGTGATTTTAATAGGTTAAACGATATTATTATTTGAATAATGTATGGTTTCCTTACATTAGATTTTGATGTATATGTATTATTAATTTTTATGTAAAAATAATTTAAACATTAAGATTGCTTTAAAATATTATTTTTTTAAAATCATTCAAAGATGTTGGGAAAAAAGCCCAACAACATTTACAGTGAATGGAATTGACATCCTACCTAACTAGTATCTAACAATAACTAACATACTGCAAGGATATCTAAATTATATGTCAACAAGATTGATCATCTGTTAGAGATTCAATAAAGTTTGTAACATCGCCTGCGTGGATATTAACTCGCTTCTCACAAAAATCATACTTACTTGGCATAGAATATATAACTTTTTAACACTAAAAATGACAACCCAATAGAAAAGTGAGTTATTAAATTTGAATTGCTATATACATTTTTCTAAAGGTTTAAAGGAAATGTTTTACTCCAGCTCTGTTTCAACTCTATTTGCTTAGCAATCATCATCACACTGTTGGAAAAACATGTTTAACCATTAATATGTTTACCTACGTATAATAAGAGTAAATAAAAAATTGATATTTAAAAACTACCTGTTACGATTAAACAGTTATAAAAAATATAGTCAAAAAACAAAGAATGCAAATAGAGTTGGGATGGAGTCAGAGAGAGTACTATAATTTATAGAGTCCGTCTCTTGAAAGACGGTATTTCCATAAGTAATGGATAGACCAAAGTTTAAAGTGCAAATTAGAAGAAATAAAGATAAAATTTTCGGGATGAATGAATTGGGATATAAAATTTATAATTATTACACTTTGCATAATAAATTTTAATATTTCAACTAAAACATTTTACCTTTTATTATTCTAACTAAACCCGTCTCTCCATAACCTTATAGAAAGACGGCATTTTTCAAGATTTTACCTTATTATAAGTGTAATTTTAATTATTTTTAGAAAATTTAAACTTTAGAGCATGTACAATGTAAGGACCATCACTTTTATGGTTTCTTTCAATTAAATGTTCAATTAAATACTCTAGGACCGGATCTAGCTATTAATCCAGGATGTGTCATTCTGAAGAAAAAAAAAACTAAATTAAATAAGTTTTTTTTTCCTTGAAATAAATCGGTGTCCCTCCTAATTTTTCCCAATATACTGCAAAGTTAAACTAAATATCTGACTTGTATTTCTAATTTTCAACAGATTACTTTCTCTCTAATGATATTAAATACGTTAGAGCATATCAATATTGTTGATGGTATCAGTATCAGTGGGAGGATCAAATTAATTAAGGAGTTGGAACTTTGTAGTAAAGTCATGTATGTAATTCCGAGCCTCATTGCATTTTACTTAATCCAACTCACCCGATGCAAGCAGAGGTTAAGGTGGACGGTTCACAATGGGCGTAAGGCAAGCAAAGGGTAGTTTTGTCAATTCATGGCTAAAGCGGCTTTGTAGCTTTTAAGACAAAAAAAATGATCATCGATCTTTTTTTTCCTTGTTCTTTAAGCACAAGATGATCAGAAGCGCTTTGGTATAGTGGAATATTTGAATAATTGTTTGCCTCTTATCTGATTATGTAGACTCCATATTAATTATTCCCCCACGATTCCAAGCTTGATTCGCTTTTTATTAATTTTCAATAGTTTAATAAATACGTACTACCAAAAGTTCAGCGTCGTTAATTAATTGGAATACAAGGACAATTTATTGCCAACATAATTTGTTTCGAATAAAAAGTATGCTGCCGTGGAGAATAAAAGTTTTAACTTTAAATTGGCGGCTTAGTGCCGAAGGTATTTTTTTATTAAACAAAACTGGTAATGGAATTGTTTAAAATGACAAGACTTCTTAATTATTCGATATCCCAGTTCTTTTATGGCCAGTTTGGGATGGATAGTTATGTGGGTCTGGAAATTTCACCTTCGTGTACGTGACACGAATGGAACTATTTGATTCCTTCCCTCTCGTAATTGAAGTCTTAATTATTATTATTTTTTAAAATGTATTTATTGCACATGAAATGTTGCAAGTGGGAAAATGAAAGGAAAAAAAAGTCTAGTACTTCCTATGTTACAACCCAATCTCCAATTTAACTACGCCCTCCGTCTCGGAATAATTAGTGCATACACTCTTTGCTCGATATTTATGTATGTTAATGTGTTAGAGAATAATTGTGAAAAAAAGTAGAGATATTTTGGAAAAATTGTGGACCCGATGAAAAAATTGAAGTTAAATAGTACGTTGTAGGAATTTTGCCATTATGGATAAGAATTAAAGTTTACCATTAAAGGAGTATTCTTTACCATTTTGGGTAAGAATTAAAATTTGTCATTTTATGTGAGACGGACGAAAACAGAAAGTGTGACAATTGCTCCGGGACGGAGGGAGTATTCATTTAGTTAAAATTGCTTAACTTTAACCTCAAATTTAAATTGATAAATAAGTTAGGATATTGTCATATGTGATCTTTGTTGGATTCGTAATAGCATGTATATTTGAAATATTAACTTTTCATAACTTGTATTTACACACAATTATATATATATCAATGATCAAACTTTTTTTGAGACAACTGACGAAAGGCAAAGTGTGCAGAATTAGTTAGGACAGCGGGAGTAGCAATCAAAATTGGCACAAGCAATGTCTATGACACACATTGGCTTCTCACACAACTAGATATACCTTATTCAGACATGCATATTTACAGTGTTTATGTCAGTAAGGGTAAATAATTGGCAATCAGAAACTTTCAGACCGATAAGAAGGCTTAGATAAGAATGTTCGTTATCGCCTTACTTATTCATCGTATGACAGCAATTCTTATTTGGTATTTTTAAAAAACTCAATGGATAAAATAGAACATGAAGAATACAATCCCTGGAGAGGCACACCTAAGGTAACACACCTCGTGTATGCGAATGACTATATTTTGTTCATGTTATGCACAAAATAAACAATTAGGTAGCTAGCAAGAATTTGTGATTTTGCCAGATACTTAGGACCACGAATTTATTTTGAAAAATCAGTAATTCGAGTGAGCAAAAGTACGCCCCTGCGGGAAGAATCTTATCTAACACACACTCAGCATACACGAAAAAGGAATTGGAGGAAAATATTAAGGCATGGACATACAGTTTCAACAATCCAAATGTGCAACATACAAGGGACTCACATTCAGAGGATAAGGACAAAGTATGACTCGTGGAAAAAACAAGTCCCTTATCCTAGGAGGAGAATCACCCTTGCAAAGTATGTGATCTCAGTGATGCCCCTATACCTATTTGGAATTTTTAAAATTTGAGTCACGGTACTTAAAAATATTAACTCTATCACAGCCAAGTGCATCTGGAAGGGATAAATGGACATTTGAGGTATTCATTGGGTATCATGGGAAACAATGTGCAAACCTTAGCAACAGGGGGGTTGGGGCTAAGATCGGCGGTAAAAATGAATCAAACATTACTTGCAAAACATGTATGGAGTATCCTACAAAAGAAATACTCTATTTTTGTCTCAGTGTTCAGAGGAAAATACTGCACACAATATAATCGACTAAATTATTGGCACAAAGCATCAAACTCATGGGCATGGAAATCAATACTATGGGGCGCTGAACTCCTGAAGAGCATCTACAATGGGAAGTACGAAATGGAAGGAGGATCATTATAGCGGACAAATGGATACCAGGAGTGCCACATTCAAGTACATGCGGGAGATTGGAAGTCACACAAACACCACAATGACAAATCTAATCGATGAACACGGGAAGTGGCGCACACCTTTACTTGGGGAAATCTATCCAATGATTGTGGTGAAATACAAAAGATACACATACCAACACAAGAAACTACTCAGGATAAATTGGTATGGAAAGGCACACACTGCAAACATACACATTCAAATCAGGATATAAAGCCTTGAGCAATAGAGAAACAAAGGCCAGTACACAAACACCAGTACAAATGGTAGCCCCACAATGGGTAAACCTCTAGAACTTGCTAGTACTAAGAAGGCAACTAATATTTATATGGAAGTGTCAAAAAATGCAGTACCAAAAATAGTAAATCTACGAAGGGGAGAATAATTCTAGACCCTACTTGCAAATTATTTGAAGTTCGAAAATTGGAAGATATAGATCATTTACTACTGGGATGCTCAAAGGCTCGGAGAATGTGGAGGACATCCTTATCGGGTTTTGATTTGCAGCAGGAACACCGATTCTTTTCAAACACTGGTTCTATAAATTGATGGTGGTAGCGCTAGATATTAGAGCAAAAAAGCTAACAATAGCCATAATCTGGAAACAACGAAACACCTACGTTTTCCAAAATCAGAAAATGGAGCCTCGATTTTGATTTAACATGGCATATGCAGAATACCAATCAATTGAGAGAAGAGAGAGAACCTTTTACATAAAATAAATAGCAAGGTTACCATAAGAAAACAATCGTACATCTACATAGGGTCATTCCACTGGTGGAAAACCCTTTGATTAAAGGCATGCAATCAAAGGTTGTTCTTGAGTAACCACCTTTAGTTAAGACCCGAATGAGGTTCCGAATTTGGAACTCCCTCACAAGTCACGCATTTTGTTATATATGCAACTTTAAATTGATTAAAGATGATTTTTTTGAAGAACCGCCTTTAATGGGCATCAATTAATGGCGGTTCTATTGAAGAACCGTCTTTAATTAGGACCCGGATAAGGTTCTGAATTCACAACTCTTTCCCAAATCACGCATTTCATTTTAAAGGTGATTTTAAATCAATTAAAGGCAGTTCTATTGAAGAACTGTTTTTAATGGGCTGTCTTTGTTGAACTTTTGGGTTTAACTATATATAGCTAGGGTCTCTTTCCACCCTTAGTTATTTTCCCAACTTTCCCATATCCGCTATTGTTTTCCTAATTTCCCCTTCCTTAGTTTCTTTTTCCTAACTTCCCTTTCCTTAATTTTTTTCCAACCCCCACCGATATGACTTCTCGTCACCTCCGTCGTCGCCCTCTCTTTCCTTCGCTAGTGACGATGATTCCTTACGGCCACCACCTGTCGCCCCTTCTTCCTCCACCAACGACGATAATTACCTTCCTCGTCTTTGTTTCTCTTCAAAACCTCCACCTCCGCCGCTGAAAAAGTTCCCGTCGCACATCAGAATGCCTCCACCGCTGGGTTTCCTTTGCCTCTAGGTCTCCGCCGCTTATTCTAGTACATTGCCCAACTCAAAAATCACATTGTAGTTGATAACATGTTTCTCTAGATTTCTTACTATGAATATTTTTTTTATCCATCACATAATACAAACTAAATAATTATGAAACTTGTAAAGCCCAGTTAAAAGTTGCAGCAAAAATTTATAAATAAAATCTACCAACAGTAAAGATTCTATTACATTAACAAAACATTAGCAATTGTGTCGTATATTTATTAGCAAAAAATGGTCTGCCCAACAACACTAAACCTCCTAAAGAGAGGAATGAACATTTCGACAATATGTCAAATGTGCAACAAGGTCGAAGAATCATAGGAACATATGCTCTTTAAATGCAAGTTTGTGAAGAAAGTTTGGAGGCACAGTAGACTAGGGTTAGACTAGGGTTGGACTTCAATAGAGGTCGGCTAGAAACAATACGACATTGGCTAAAAACATGGTTTACAACACAGCAACAGAATATGTTGACAGGGAACTAGTCTACATAATCATTTGGGCAATCTGGTGTGCTCGGAACACAGCGACGTTTGATCAAACAAAGATATCTATCGATCACACGGTGGATATGATACAAACATTGGTAGCTACTGCTGCTAATATAGGGGAAACACTTCAGCTAACCATGGGGATCCAGACAAAGAAGTGGAACAGCTGCCATATCAATCATATAACGGCAGTGGACCAATAAAAGAAACCATTATGGCAAGGGACATCCAACCGGTATGGCTAAGAAGGGCAAGACAACGGACAACCTATTCAGGGACTCCACCACCATTTCAACAGATGTGGCCTAGTGCGGAAAGTTGGGGAATGGAGTGGCGGCATGGTGCTCAGATCGACAGTCATCAAAGCATTGTCAGTTGTGCAAACAGAACTAATAGTTATCTTGAATGCCATAAGACAAGCAACCAACAGAGGTGTACGTCGGGTACTTATCAAAACGGACTGTAAAGTAGCAATGTGATAAATCAACAACTACCCAGCAATACTTCCCGGTGTAAGACTAATTACAAAGGAAATTTAATGGTGTTTACTAGTTTATCAATTATAAAAGTAAATAGTCTAGTAGTAGCTAAAATCTTAAAATTACCAGATAGAAAAGAAAATGGGAAAAAGTGTTTTTTAGTTTGTTCTTCTGGAAAGTATCGTAGTACATATCCCAGCTTTATAACCCTACCTACTTGACATAATTGCCAATATAACATTTTGATAACTGAAAGTGTAGATATAACCCTACCTAGTTGATGTAATTGCAATTTTACCCATTCCGACATTTGAAGGCCGGATTCGATGGAAAAGTCAATTTTACTCATTTACGAATGTACTGATATAACCCTATAAGTTTTAAGAATGTGTTGATATAACCCTATTAGTTTTCATAATGTGTTGATGTAATCCTATCAGTGGTCTGACGGTGGTCCGACGAACTCTAAAGGTAAATTTGCCAACTCAAATTCAGATTTTAACACTAAGGGTATTTTGGACATTTTACATACAGTCAACGCCGGAAAATTGAAGTCAATGCCGGAAATGGGGTATGAGCGTTATATAGACACTTACATTAACTTGTTAGGATTATTTTTGCACTAAAAATTATCTGAGAATTTTATTGGTATTTAGTCAACTATGTAGGGTTATATTGACACTTTACCCTTCTTTTTTAACACATACTATATTTCAGCTCATATGCACGCGGTATATTCACTCAATTCCCTTTCTGCAACTATTAATAATAAATAATAATGAATTCAATTCAATTCCTTCCCTTTTTGCAACACCTATTAAGCCTATAAAAACCACAAATCCAATTACTCTTCTTCTTCATAGCATTCTGGCATCATCACCGTCGTAACTATATTTACAGTCGGCCTCGGTTATGTTGTTCATCGTCAAGTTTCATATAATACACATTATCCTATCTATGTCGGTTCTCATTCACGCGTCAGAAGATTGATTCAATGGCTAGACAATTTGATTCATGGCCATCACGAATTCAGAATTTCTCACGTGTTTGTTTTTTTACGTGTTTGTTTTCATGGCCATCACGAATTCAGAATTTCTCATTCACGTGTTTGTCTTTTTATTTAGACTCCATCTTTGAAAGACGGTATTTCCATAAGTCATGGAAAAACCAAGGTTTAAAGTGTAAATTAGAAGAAATAAAGATAAAATTTTCGGATTGCATGAATCAGGTTATAAAATTTATAACTACTACACACTACATAATAAATTTTTAATATTGCAACTAAGACATTTTACCTTTTATTATTCTAATTAAACCTCATTTTTCCATAACCTTATGAAAAGACGATTTTTCTAAAGACTCTGCCTTTTATTTATTTATTAATTAGTTTATTAAATTTAACCATCTGCCTCCACTAGTTTTGAGAATTCTAAACAAACGTTCATATTGTGTTAGAAATATCAATTAAGTCATTTCATATATGAAAAGATAAAATTACCCTTTAATTTTTTGTTTCCATAAGGCCTAACGTCCAAGAAGATGCGAAAATATTAAATAAAAAAAACTTATCATTAAAATACATTCAGTGATCAAAAGTGGTCGAAATATTATTTGGTGATCAGAATCTCAACGTTTGCATAATTTGATGATAAAAATGAACAATACTCAAGAAAATAAATGTACCAAATTTAAAAACAAAACATACTGAAACAGAAATTGTATTGCAAAACAGAGGGAAGTATGCTATTTGTCATGCTTGGTTAGTATAAATATGACACGCCAAAACACTAGATGAATGTGTAATCAAATCAGGCTAGAAAATTGGAACATAATTCTTAGCTTGAGACTTAATTGTGGCCTTGTGGGAAACAAAGGAAGTAAACAAAGAGCAAGCTTCACCATCTTTAGAGTTCAATATGATTCACTTAATAAAAAACTTTTCCATTCCGAAGAGAATCTGGAAACAGTTTTACACTTTACAGTAAACTTCAAACTTTCTTAGTAACGTCTAGCTTTTACCTTCAAAAGTTGGAAATCATTCCTTGCTAACCCAAACTCCCAGGCAACATGAGAATTTCCCTTGTTTTCTACTCAAAACTCAGATGCCCATTCTTCCGCGTTTACAGTAGGGCAGAGCTTGTATCTGACACAAACTGACAACTCATAAGTGTTTAGCTCGCCAATCAACCTTGAAATCCTCATCACTGTCATCGTCACTTGACGATTTCTCATTTGCA
>JAULKM010100379.1:0-10525 GCA_032355605.1 Rubia tinctorum
AAGTCAATGCTGGAATAGTGCCAAAAGGTTATATCGGCACATTTGATAAAAATGTTAGGGTTATAATTGCACTTTCACATTATACAGAGTTATATTGGCACTTTTGAAAAATAATAGGGTCATATTTGTATTTTATTTTTTTATATATATAAAGAAGACAGAATGCATAGCCCAAACAAAAGATGAATAATGTGATATGAAGCTTCCTTCTTGATCTAGACTTTCTCAGAAAACTGTTACATCCATCCAATGGTTTTTTAAAAAAAATTGAAAGAGAAATTGAGGGGTGATTGACAAAAGTTATTAGGATATGAAAGATTTTTTTCATAATGGGAGACGAGATAAACTCATTTATATACATATGTAAAAAAAGCAAAAACAAAAATCTATAATCTTCAATCTATATGCCAAACCGAAAGGTAAAAGGAACATTACGCGCAACTGAAAGTTCATGTAACCGGTCATAACCGTACCATTTCTTCCAAACCAATCAGGGTCATATCAAAATAAAACTCATTTGAACTAATAATTATGCGGTATGAATTGGAACGAGAGATCCAAACCATTGAAAAAAGACTTTAGTTACATCAGCTCGAATAGCTGACGAGTTGCGCACCTCCACTTACTCTTAACCGATTTTGATACATGAAACTATACTGTTTCATTGATGAGTTCTGCACTCAACAATGATTTTTTATTGACATAATGAAACTATTTATAAATATTTATATCTTTAAAAAATTAATTGCAAACTATGCAGTTTAAAAAATTAGCACGGATGAATTATAATAATTTATTTTGAAAAATCATATTACACTACTTCTGTTTTCAAGATAATATTCATGTACTTTCGTCGTTGTCGGTTAAGGTAAGATGAAACTTTTAAGAGAAAAATACTTTTATAATCCTACCTAATTGACATAAGTGCCAGTATAACTTTTTGATAACTGAAAGTGCAGATATAACCCTACCTAGTTGATGTAAGTGCCAATATAACATTTTCGATGAAAAAGTCAATTTACCCATTTACGAATGTGCTAATATAACCCCATAAGTTTTAAGAATGTGCTGATATAACCCTATCAATGGTCCGACGATGGTCCGACGGTGGTCCGGCGAACTCAAATTCATATTTTGACACTAAGGGTATTTTTGACATTTTACATACAATCAACGCCGAAAATGGAAGTCAACGCCAAAAATGGGGTTTGAGGGTTATATTTGCACTTGCATTAACTAGTTATAGTTATTTTTGTACTAAAAATTATCTGAGGGTTATATTGGCACTTATGTCAAGTAGGTAGGGTTATATTGGTATAAATCCCTAGAAAAAAAATAGTGTCAGAGTCCCACATGTACCATGTAAGGGTAACCTATGATCTTATATATTGAGATATATGACTGTCAATCACCAATGTGAGACTATAACTCTATAACATGCCCCCTCACGTGCAGCGGTATGAATCATCGCGCAAACGTGGATTGAAAAGGGTAACGGGCCAACCTTGGGCTATAATACCATATTATAATCATGGGCTCCTGACATAAAACTAATTGTTACTATGTAGTGGTAACCCATGATCTTATATATTGAGTTATATGACTGTCAACAACCAATGTAAGACTCTAGTTCTAACACGCCCCCTCACGACAAATGTATGAATCATCACACAAACGTGGACATAAAGGGGTAACGGGTCAACCTTGGACTCTGATACAATATTATAATCATGGGGTTCCTATAATAAAACCAATTGGTACTATGTAGGGGTAACTCATGATCGTGCAGAGGTATGAATCATCGTGTATGAACGAATCTTATCAAAAAATGAAAGTATGTCAAATCCATAAAAAAATAACTCAAAAGGAGATGTGCATCAAATCTAATGAAACGGAGGGGTATTACTATTCTGAAACTTTAAACTTTTCATTCTCACAAAATCTTATTTTAAATAGATTATCTGTTAGATAGAATCATTTCAGATTGAAGTAATGAGCTGATTTGCCATTTATTTTTATTTAACAAAATTCTTGTAAAATTTTTTAAAAAATTTAAATGTATTACAATATATAAATAATTGTAATTTAGCTTAAATTATCAAACATAAGATTTTCTCTTTCATTTCGAATATGTTGAATAAAAATTATTAACTTCATTATAAAATTTAATTATTAATATTTCTATGACACACTATTTAATCTGAAATATTTTTATATTAACACATTGATGGAAAAATTAAAGTTATTTTTCTCCATTTATTTAACTTATCTTATTTTCATTTCAGTTTTTCTTCCGTCAATTAGCATCTTCCAAATTCTAGCTATTACCTGAAAAGAACGGTTCAGTAACAGAAAAACATAGAGAGTAAATATAAAAAACATTAAAGTGAAACTGTTCCAACAATATGAGAACAAAGGAATTATATGAACTAGATTAATATCATTCAAGACTTTCCTTTTGATGCAAAAAAGAAGAAGATATTTTTGTAGTATTTATTTTTCTTTCATTCATTCATTTGATATTACTTCTCTTATCTTATTCTTAAACATAATTTCATGACTCATCCACTCATTTTTTTTTATGCATATAAAAAAATTAAGAGTCGAGTTTGTCCAATTTTCGTTTTTTTTTCAATTTTTATTATTGAAATAATGGAATTTGTCCCAGCTGTTTAACTGGATCAAACGCAGACACGTTTATGCAAGAAGCCAAGAAGAAGAAACAGCATTTTGACGATTTATTTCGTCCCCAGCCACTCATTCAATTCACCTGGCCAGTAACTTATGACACGGAATGCATGCATGCAAGTGTAACAAAGGAGTTTACTGTAGGATTCAGGTTGTCGCTTGACTAGCAAAATACTCTTAGCAGAAGAAGCTACAACAAACTTAATTTTGCTGCACGTAACTTTTTCTTTTTTCTTTTTAAAGATCGCCAATATACACATTTAATTGATATTGCCTATAATTAAGTACTCCATCCGTCCCATTTCAATATGCGCACTTTAACTTTTAGCACTTTAACTTTTAGCAGTTGAATTGAAAAATATTTGATATTTAATATCTTTCATTAATCATAATCAAAATTTGTGAAAAGTTGATATTTCGAAAATATATGGTATAAAGAGTCTAACAATGTATCATACAATAGTATTTATTACTTATATACTAATTCAAATTTAGGGTCAAAGTTAGAAAATTTTGACAAAATGAATAATTAAGTTGCAGTTTGAAATGAGACTGAAATGATAATAATACATAATAAAAAATTGATACATAAAAATCAAATTATTTAGATATGTAATTAAAATTTAAATGAAAAATAAGTGTATACTCCTTCGGTTGCAGTTCAAACTGCATAGGCGATTTTTTCAGTCAAAATTGTCAGGTCAACTAGTTATTAATTTAAACAAAATTTTTTTATCATACCTAATGTTGTTGAATTCGTCATAACAAGTATTTTCTGAATATCAACTTTTTATGTGTCGTTATTACACGTAATTAAATATATTAATAGTTAAATATGTTTTTTGAATGTCATGAAAGTATTCTTGTGCAATTTGAAATAGGAAAAAATGAGTAAATTTTATTTTTAACGAAAATATTACTTGTAAATTAATCGCTCCCTCTGTTTCTCTATTTGTGTCGCACTTAATTACCTTATAGGGATATATATATATATATATATATATATATTAAATGACACACTTTTCATTTTGACAAGATTTCTGTAATCTCATCCGCTCATTCTACTTTTTAATTTCTACGTTTAATTTTATTCACTTATTTTTTCCACCTAAATTCAAGAGTTTAAATCTAGTGTGTCACCGTTGATGAAATGAATGGAGTTCTACTCTGTGATGTACTACTCTGCCAGCATAATTTATAAATTCGTACTCCGTATACAGAGTTGACCAGTTTATCACTGCTGGCTGCTGCTATATTGAAAGCCGTGGCAATCAATAGTTTCACTGTTCTGAAACTGTTCTCCATCTGTTAGTTTGCTTGCATTAATTCTCTTTACATTCTGGAACGAACTTCTTAATAGCAAAGGTTTATTATAGGACGATTTTAATTGATGAATACAGGCATTTCAAGCAACGTGACGACTGAGTCACTGACGAGTCCTAACCGTGCGGCATACAATTATGAAAGCAATGAAATAAAAGGGGGGAAATGGGGGGTTTCGTCAATTTTGTTTGGATTATGTGATACTCCTGTATTGACCTTTTTATTTCATAAATGACTTTTTAAATTTAAAAAAAAACTACTCCCTACGTCCCAGTTAGAATTGTACTCTTATTTTTTGCACGATGTTCAAAAGACATGTTTGACAGTTAATTCATTTAGCTACGTATAATAACGGCAAATAAAAAAATAATATTTAGAAATTACTTGTTACGACGAATTAAACAATATCATATACGATATTATTAATGTTCATGTTAGAATAAATCATATTACTGGTTAGTTTATACTAAGATTGGTGACTAGATTAAAATTCTTTTCTTATTCTACTTCTATTGTAATTTCTATATATTCAGTATTCTAATACATAAACATTCACGGCAAATTATTTTTTCATAGTATCAGAGACTCTTCTTATCCAAACCCCTAATACCTAAAAAAACTCTTCCTAGCCGCCGTCCAAAAATTTCTTCCTTCCTCCAAATTTTGTCCTTTCTCTCTTCTCGGAGGTTGTACTCCCCCCTCAAAAAAAATCGGCGCCTTTACACCTTCCCTTTCCAATCTCAAATCTGGCTGCCACTACTCCCCCATAATGGCTGACAATAAACTCTCCTTCACATTATTTCTTCAAATCATCTCCTCTGGAAGCGTCGAACTGGTTAAGTTCTCAGTCCTCAACGTATGTACGGTTTCATTGATGACACCAATCCATGCTCGGTTCTTCCCTCTCCACCACCGGCCAGTTCTTCTCAATCCTTTGTCGCAACTGTTTCAACTCCATCTGGTGGTACTATGATTGATCCTCAAGCTGCTTCTCATAAAGCAAAAGATGATTATGATCAATGGATGGTTGAAGATCAACGTGTCTGCAGTTTGCTCTTTTCTTCCCTCACCGCTGAAGTTCTTGCAGAATTGCCAGATTGCGCAACAGCCCAGGAGATGTATGACAATCTTGCCCAGATCTATCAGAACAACAATGCCTCTACCATTCTCGTCTTTGAGCAGATGCACATAGCATTTGTAAAACGGGTACAGTTCTTGAACTTCATCTCAAGTTTAAGGAGATTTTTGAGCAATTATCTATATGGGCAATTCAGTCTTAAATGTTGATCAAATAGTACTGTGGTTTTTTACTGGTCTTGGTTCTGAGTATAAGGAATTTTCTGCCCCTGTAATTAATGTTGTTCCTACTCTGTTGTATGTAGATGTTCTTGCCCGTGCCAAAAACCACGAGGAATTTTTAAAAATTTTACAGGAATATTCAAGACCAACCGCTAGATTAGTCACGTTTCAGACCAGCGACCAGCCCCAGCCGGTCTCGCATAGGATCACGAACCGACTAGGGGCGGTCGTGCATGGCCTTCATGTGACGGTCATAGCGGCCAATTTGGTGGTCGAGGCGGTGGCCGACAGTCCTGGTACATTGCTTTAGCGGTTGGTCCAGTCCCTGACTGAGGTCATCGGTATTGTACCTGGTGTGGACAGCTCGGTCATTATGCTACGACATGTTATCATATGCAGGCCCAGACGCGTCGTTCGGAAACCACCCATTTGGTAGAAAAATATGCTTATTCGCAACAGTCAGTGCCATCCTCTAGAGTTTTTTATTGGTATATTGATTCGGGAGCTACCGGTCATAAAGCATCATCTGCATCAGGCTTAGACAGCGCCACTCCCTATATGGGTAATTCTCGAGTTCTTGTTGGTAATGGTGCTCCTCTTTTGATCTCTCATGTAGGTGATTCTATAGTTTCTAAGAATTTGAGATTATTTGATGTTCTGGTTGTGCCTGAAATTACTAACAATTTATTGTCTATTAGTAAACTAACCAGAGATATGGATGTATTGATTACCTTTGATGATGGGAACTTTGTTATTCAGAACAAAGTAATCAGGGTCATCTTGGGCCAGGGGCACAATGAGGGCGACTTTTGTGTGTTGGATCGGGAAGAGTTAGCATTTATTTCAGTTTTACAGCAGAATAAGAGCCGAGCTTCGTACCAGTTGTGGCATGCATGCCTAGGTCACGTCCCTAGTGTCATTATTTCTAGTTTGCATAAGTATAGCTTGCTTTCAGTCTCATATTTGTTGCCTAAACCGCATACCTGCGCCCCTTGTGTTATGCTAAAAGGTTAATGATTGGCTTTTGTTGAGAACCATAAACGTGCTGAGCATGTTCTTGATTTGGTACATTGTGATATGTGGAGCCTTCCCCGATTTTATCTGGAAATGGTTTTTGCATACTATGCCTTATTTGTGGACGATTTTTTCTAGATTTACCTGGTTATATCCTTTTTGTCGCAAATCAGATTTTGTTGACACCTATATGCAGTCTGAGACGTTTGTTGAAAATCAGTTTTATGCAAAAATTAAGGTTTTCCATAGAGTGATGGTGAAACTGAATTTCTTAACACTCGTATTCGCTCCCATTTTACGATGAAAGGCATTCATCATCAGGTATCTTGTTCGTCGACTCCGAAGCAAAATGGGCGTGCAGAATGCAAACATCACCATGTTGTAGAGATGGGTCTCACAATGTTGTTTCATTCACATCTACCGATATCTCACTGGGATGATTCATTCACGATGGATGTTTACATTATCAACCGTCTACCTACTCCACTCTTGGCTGGCTCTACACCTTATGGTCTTCTTCTTCGCCGGGATCCAGTTTATGCCAATTTTCATCCATTTGGCTATTAGGTTTTTCCCTTTATTCGACCATTTGCTGATCACAAGTTGTCTCCTCGCAGCATTCCTTGTTTTTTCATTAGGTATAGTTCCCAATACAAGGGATTTCTGTGTCTTGATCCGTTGACTGGTAAGGTACATGTTACTCGGCATGCTAGATTTAATGAGACTTACTTTCCATTTGCCCCATCCATGGAATCAAGGTTTGACTCCCTTTCTTCGGCGTTGGACGTTTATGCATTTATTGACCCTGAGTTTGAGTTTGAGTCTGAGTTGTCACTGCCAGCACCTCCGTCAGTTTTACCAACTACGCCGCCATCATGAATCTTCTGTCTGGCCGATCTGGATCCAGCACCGGCTGCCACCCCTTTGGCTGAATCTGCTGACCGGAATTCTCCACCTCCTAGCCCGACGACTACCCCGAGGCCAGTCAGTACTGTTCGGTCCCTGGTAGCTCCTCCTTTGGCCGCTCCTACACCACCTCCGGAACGCCCTCACAGGATGGTCACTCACTCTCCGACTGGTGCTATTCAGGGACATGATTATTCAGATATTCATGTTCATGGTTTTCTGGCTTCCCCTTTGGCACAACACGAGCCAACCGACTATCAGTCTGCTCTTAAGGATCTAGCCTGGGTTTCTACTATGGATGAGGAGATTGCAGCTCTTCGTCGCCAGCATACTTGAGATCTAGTTCCCCCGTCCTTTAAGATGTCAACATTATTGGCTCTCAGTGGGTTTTTCATTTGAAATTCAGACCCAATGGTACGATTAATCGACAAAAGGCGCAGCGCGGCTTGTTGCATAGAATTTCTCTCATATTCCCGATTTTGACTTTAACCGCACCCTCAGCCCCATGGTCAAAGCTTCTACAGTCTTAACGGTCCTTGTCATTGCCATCATGCGTGTTTGGTCTCTTCATCAGTTGGATGTGAATAACGCTTTTCTCATTAGCGTACTTGATTCCCCAATTTATATGGCATAGCCGGTCGATTACAAGGATCATGTCTGTCCAAATTATGTGTGTTGTCTGCGTAAGGCTATCTATTGTCTAAAGCAATCTCCTAGAGCATGGTTTTAGTGGTTCAACACATATGTGTCTCATCTTTGGTTTACCTGCAGTTCGGCCTATCCATCTCTTTTTGTGCTGTTTCAAGGATCCTCACTGCTCTACTTGATTGTCTACATCGATGACATTATTTTGACTGGGAATGACTCTACCATTATTTGTAAGTTCATTGATCGCACTCATCAAGAATTTACGATTAAGGACCTTGGTGCGCTACATTACTTTATTGGCCTTGAAGTTATGCCTACTGCTTCTGGTCTTCTTCTTGGTCAAGCAAAGTATGCTTATGATATTCTCACTCGGGCTGGAATGACAGATGGAGCGCCTGTCTCTACTTCCTTTTTGCCGAACTCACGGCTTCACAGTAGTACGAGCCCCCAGTTCAAGAACCTGACACTCTATCGGTCTTTGGTTGAAGCTCTCCAGTATTTGACTATCACTCGCCCCGACTTAGCCTTTGCGGTTAATTCTATCAGTTAGTATCTTCAGGATCCACAGGTCACGAGGATTTTACGTTATGTTTGAGGTACTTTGCACTTTTAGCTTACTTTTCGAGCAGCCTCCTCTCCTAAAATATTGGGGTATTCTGATGCTGATTGGGCTAGATGTTTGGAGACATGATGATCTACCAATGGATATGCTGTCTTCTTAGGTGGTAATCTTGTTTCTTAGAGTGCGAATAAACAGTCTACAGTTCTCGCTCTATCATTGAGTCAGAGTATCGGACTCTGGCCAATACTGCTTCTGAGGTTGTCTGGATGACTCATCTACTTCATGATCTTCGTGTTCCTCTGTCGGGTGCTCCTCTCCTGCTTTGCGACAACAATAGTGCGATCTTCTTGGCTCAGAATCCGGTGGCTCACAAGCGGGCAAAATACATCGACATTGATTATCATTTTGTTCGGGAGTTAGTCTCTTCTGGCAAGCTGCGTGTTTCTCATGTTCCTACATCTTTTCAGGTGGCAGACATCTTCACCAAGGGTCTCTCTTGTCCGTTGTTTGAGCTATTCAGGTCCAAGCTTTGCGTCTATGAGAATTCAACGCTACATTTGAGAGGGGTGTTAGAATTAATCAGATTACTGACTAGTTTATGCTAAGATTGGTGACTATATTAGAGTCCTTTCCTTATTTTACTTCTATTGCAATGTCTATATATTCAATATTCTAGTACATAAACATTCACAACAAATCATTCTTTCAGTTCATGTATCTATTTAAATATGTTATTAATTTTTGATAGAGAATAATGTTTAAAAAGTAAGAGTGCAAGTTCAGCTGGTACATGGAAAGTAATAAAGATACTTTTCACTACCACTTGTTATGACGCGTCAAGTTTGTTTGACCAAAACAAATGCACAAGTTTAGTATCCTCATGTATCATCATTTCTGATTAAAATAAAAATAAATTTATAATCCTTAATGTGGTTGCTCGAATTTGAATACCGGATCTTGGAGCGATAGTGACTAAGGTTATGTTTGAAAGAGTTTATCAGATGTTTTGCTTTATAACCACCATAAGCACAGTTCTGTCAAACAAAACCTAAGGTTCTATCTTTTTTTTTTAAAAAAAATATCTCATTTGTATTACACCCAACCGAATTGAAGTGAACTAAATTGAACTAATAATAAAGGTAGGGAGAATAATTTTAAAAAAAGTTAAATTTTAATGAACTGAATATGAATTGAATCGAGCTGAACTGCAATTAATATATTTTTTAAATAGGATCTAAATGAAAGTCTTTGAGATAAATTTGTGGGATTTGTGAGCGGTGGAGAGGATCATTTTCAAAATGGAAAAATGGAAAAATGTGCTAAATGGAAAAATGAAACTCCAAACTATGATTATCAAATAAAAGACATATTATTACTGCATTATGATTTCTGAACAAGATAGTATAAGTTAAATAAAATTAACAACTTTCTTCGTTGTAGCAGAAATGATGAGAAGGGTAGTTGAAAAGTTTAAAATTAAAAAAAATCGTAAAGTCGGTAACTTAATATATGGAGCGAATTTTGTTTTACGATTATTTTAAAAATGTAAACTTAAAAATAAAGAAATTTAAATTGAGGCCCATAATTTTTCAGGCCCATTCTATGTATTCAGTTGGACCTCCCCGAAGGCAGCTCTGGCGGTGGATATAGTTGTTCATTAGCTAAAATTGGAATCAGAATTTGAAAATAGGGTGAATTAGAGGCTAAACAAATTCTATATGCTGGATATCAAAATCGAGAATAAAAAAATACATGTAAATGATAAAATAACTATGATTTTAGATTGAAAGTGTCAATATAACCCTTCAATTTCAGAACATGCCAAAATAACATTTGACTCCACCGACCTTTCAATCAATGTTCATTTGGCCGGATATCAATGAAAATATAATTTTGCCCTTGCATTAATTTTTTAAAAAAATTATTTCCTTGTCGCTTTTTTGGACACATTTTCCTCTTTTTTCTGACGCAAAGAAGAGGGATGACGCATGCATGGGGGAGGTGTGGCGGAGTCGGGAGAGGGAGGGGACGGTGATGAGTGGTGTCCGAAAGGAGGAGGTTGAGGCGGTGGGGGACAGCGACAAC
>JAULKM010100380.1:0-10524 GCA_032355605.1 Rubia tinctorum
GCTCTTAACTCTAGTAATAGAATTTCAAGGTAAAATGGAGCATCCAAAGCACAAAAGCATACCAAAATGAGTACAAAAGTCATCGTATAATATGGACGTATCAATGAGCCAGAAAAATCAAGATTCTTGGGACAAAAGATCGACATTCATGCGACTTTTCAGACATTTACGGCAAAAACTTCCAGCAACAAATGCAAATTTCATTTTTAAATAATAATAATAATAATAATAAAACTAACTTTTCCAGCAAGATTCAGGTGACATATGATGGTCGGAGGCTGTTGCCAGTGGTGGTCGGCGAGGGGTGGTGGTCAGCAATTTAATGTGTAGAGGAGGCAAAAGTTCATATTTATATCATAAGATTTCTTGGCTAAGGCCCAAAAGTTCATAGTTACAATTTGTTAATTGCTGAGAGGAGATTGGTGTGTGAGAGAATTCAAGGCATGAAGGTACCATTTGGCTACTCATCTAATGTTAGTCATTTTGTGAATGATGAATTGCATCTTAATGCTTTAAAATTGAACGATTTTCATGTCCTTATGCAACAACTTTTGACCGGTGCCATTTATGGTTGTTTGGAAGAGGAAATTAGATTTTTTATTATGCACATGTGTTTCTTCTTCAACTCAATTTGGAGGAAGAATATAAACAGGCAGCAGCTGGATGAATTGGAGTGAAAGGCTATTGTAGTTTTATGTCTTTTTGAGAAATACTTCCCCCCGTCATTCTTTGACATCATGGTCCACCTTGTAATAAACCTGTTTAGGGAAATATGTATTTGTGATCCTATTAGGATGCATTGGACGCACCCCTTTGAGCGTCACATGGGTATTTTCAAGGGTTATGTACAGAATCGCAGTCGACAGGATGCCTCAAATTTTTAGAGGTACCTCACTGAGGAGATCATCGAGCGGTCGACATTTCAGGTGGAGCACATTGCGGTAGAAAGAATGGGATTGCACGGTCTAATGGTAAGCTTTATACGTCCTTGAATTCTGAGTTGCTGAGAGTTCTCTTGTATGTGCTACAGAATAGTAGCGAGACCGCAATATACGTTCAAGAGCATGTATCCATGTTAGAAGAGATTCATCTGTACTGGCCATCAAATAGAATACATGTAGAGCATTCTTTGAAGTTTGTTAATTGGTTTTACAAGCAGTGTAACATGGACGGCATGCCCAGTAAGCTACGAGCATTTTCTAGGACAATGAATTGCACCGTCAGATGACACCAAGATTACGACATCTATGGCTTCAGTTTCTCAACATTGGAGAAGGAAAAGAAGAGCTCGACACAAAACAACGGTGTTTATATTGAATCTGAATCCATGTGGCAGGCTAGAAAGAGAGACAACATCCTATTGTTGCTCTGATGCCATTTTACGGGGGTGATTGAGGAAATATGGGAGTTGGATTATGTGGAGTTCAAAGTTTCTGTGTTCAAGTAACGTTGGGTTGAACATGGTTCCAGCATTGTGTTTGATAAGCCTACGGGTTTTACATTGGTGGACTTGAATCTAGTTGGATATGAAGATGACAACTTTATCTTAGCAACTCAGGCATAACATGTTTTTTATATCAAAGACCCTTCCAATGAGAAGTTGCATGTGGTTCTTCATGGGAAGAAGTTTTACTTCGAAGATGAAATTGATCAACCAATCACAATAGAAAGTCCAAAGTTTCCATCAGTATTTCCTGGTTTGGAGGATGTCGGTGGAGCTGTCATAGGTCGACGTTCTCATGGTGATGGATTGTGGGTCAATGAGAGTGGTGAAATCATCGGTGACGACAATGTCTTGAAAAGGAAAAGGTAGACAATTATTTGTAAGTGAATTAGTTTTCCTCCCATCGTTTTGTATAAGACAACGATATACGATGCGTAATTTTGTCTAATGTCCTAAGATGTATGTTATACACTTTTGTACATAAAGTATTATTACGATCCGTACGTATGTTGTATCGTCAATCGTAAAGGGAATAAATGTGAAATGGACTAAAAACATGGAAGTAACTCAAGTCTTTTACATAGGCACTAATATTTTCAAAAATATACTGGTGCAAGAAAGCAGGGGATAAGCTCTGTCTTTTTTATAAATGCACCGAAAATTTTGACATAGGCACTGACCGGTGCTAGGTACTTAGCCAGATTTTTTTTGCTCTCGAGTCCAACATTTTAAGTAAATGGGGATTTGAAGCATCCCGAAGCAGCTTCTTTGTTTGTATATTTACATCGGTATTATTATCATAGGCACCGGTTAGATTACCGGTGCTAGGTACTTAGCCAAAAAATGAAGGATTTGCTCTCGGGTCTAACATCTTAATGAAATGGGGATTTAAAGCAGCCTGAAGCAGCTGCTTTGTATGTAACTTACACCGGTATTATTGTCATAGGCACCGATTAGATTACTGATGCTACGTGCTTAGCCAAAAAAGGTTTTGCTCTCAGGTCTAATATTTTAATTAAATGGGGATTTAAAGTAGCCTAAAGCAACTGCTTTGAATGAATGTTTAGACCGGTATAATATTCATAGGCACCAGTTTACATACTGGTGCTAGGTACTTAGCCGAAAAAAGGTTTTGCTATCGGGTTCAACATTTTATTTAAATTGGAATAAAAGTAGATCTACTTTTTTCTATCATAGGCACCGGTAAATCAAACGAAATACCGGTGTAAGTTATTCCAAGTAGCTTTAAATCCCATTTCAACCCTCAAAAACACATTGATTAGGTCTAAAAAAAGGAAATCTCTCTCCCTCTCAAAATTTTCTCTCAAAGGGAAGGCAATTAACCAACTACTAGGGTAAACCAACTCTCCATTCTTCAATGATTTTGTTTTGTTACTTTTGCTTATTTTTTTCAAGCATATATGTAATTGTTCAATGTTCTTTTGGTTTGCATGTAAGGTGTTTGATAAAATGCTTCAATGGGTTTTGTAGGATATGAGACCTAAACCCACTTTGAAAAGGACACACCATGCATCATCTTCGTCACCTCTTATTGGATTGGCGTGGAAGTACCCCGAATGACACTTTTGTGTACAAGGAGGCTAGTGTTATACAAGAAACATACAAAGGGTTCTGGCATCACCCAGAGAGAAAAATAGAAGCATTCCTTTATTCGAAGAAACAATCTGCATTCTTGGGTGGGAATTTTTTTTGCAAGACTTCACCTGCATTCAACCTTACTATAGTAAGTGAGTTCTATGCAAACTTAAGGTGCGGCCCTACCCGCGATGAGATGTACTGTAGAGGCAAAATTGTGCCACTCACATCAGAAGCTATAAATGCCTTGTCCAGGTTGCCTGATGTTCCTAACACCAAGGACGAATTCTTCGCACTGCATGTCGATCATGGGGATGGGTACTCCTTACCCAATTAAATTGGAAAGGATGTCATTAGAACGGTAACTAAGGAAGGTATCGACATAGAGGTGTTGGCCAAACCTAGGTGGAGCGAAATTCCTAATAAAGCACTCAATCCATAAATGAATGGGTTGTATCACTTTGTGTCATCCAGAATAGACCCAGTAATAGTTAACATGGAAATCAACAAACATAGGCTCGCCAACTTGTACGCAATAAAGAAGAAACTTTGATGGAATATTGGTCGGCGAATCATGACCATTTTGAGGGCAGAACGGGATAAGACGGGCTTCTACATTTTTGCAACATTATCTCGTCCCGTAGTTTGAGAGCTGGGGTCAGTCACAATTCCCAAGACATTTATGTCCAACCAATGAGTAAGATTTGTGTGGATTATTTTTCAAACATGGTGCTGAAACAGTAGTCCCTTCTATTGAATCTAGAGTTGTTGCCTTGGAGGTCGGTGTACAACACTTTCTTGAAGAGTCCAAGTATCAGAGATCATGGTGCTACTACATGGCTAAGGTCTTGAGCTACCAATTCCCTGATGCAGTGAAAGTTGTTGGAGATTTTGCTCCCCAACCCAAACAATGATGTGGATGTCGGCACAAGTAACCGTGTTGGGGATGAAACAGAATAAAATTGTGAAGTGGAACTATTTCTCTTTACTATTTGTGAAGTTGGTGTATTATTCGGTGAATGGTTGAATTTTCTTAAGCATGTACAATATTATTACATTATACCGTCTCAAACTACCTTCCTCATAACAAAAAAATGTTATTCCACAAAAATTAATTTGTAGTTTCATGCTAGGGATTAGTTGGTATATTTTACTTGGTGTATTTTATTGCGTTATAGCTTGCAATTCCGAAATGTATTCCCTATCGGGTAAAATTACAATGCAAACACACCAATTAACTCTGGAAGTTAATGTAGAGCTTCAATAAAAGCCATGACCGTGATGAAACATTCATTATATAACACACTTGGTTAGAATAACAAAAATTGTATAATTCGGAGCTATGTATGGAGCCTTATTAAACGTTGGGGCTTTATTGCAATTTTTTGGAATATTGTTCATCCATTCCATGTTGATTTTTGAGGTCGATATGTACACCCGTTCCCTGTGGAAATGCATGGTCATGATCGTCTTGAATTTAATTGAATTGCATTTTAGTTCTGCAAATATTATATTTTGATGCATCCAAGATTCTTGGAGGGACTAAATTGCAAAAAGTAAAAAGTTTACTCGTACATCAAAATTCAAATCCGATTGAATAGGATGGCAATCCAAACATCTCCAATGTAAGTCCAAGTTCCATGAGTAAGGAAAAGGTGGGATTCGGGAACTAAAGTAATGTTGTAAGATATATGGATTACACATTGTAACTTCAAAGAAAACCATTACAAGTTACTCTAAAAAAATGTACTAACGCTTTTGGAATATTTACAACCATGATACAAAAAAAATCAATTAACATATAAGGCTATAATATTTAATTTTGTACCATTTGGAGTTGTAGAAACTAACATAATCGCATCACAAACTAATGTATAGAAATATAAAATTTTGATGCATCGAAATATAAAGTTTGAGGACCGACATGCAAGAAACAGAAATCAAAACAATTTGTAGAGTCGTATTAAACCCCAAAGTTCGACCGCTTGACTTATCTAATATGGTGTATTACAAAGTCCCATTCGGATGCTTGGTATTAGTGGTCGACAAGGTGAATGTAAATATTTTGGGCCATAGTGTAAATTTTACATATTGTGGAAATACTTATTATTTAAAAGTTATGGTGCTTGGGCTTTGTCTGAATAGGCCTTAAATATATAATTGCATGTTTAATTAAATTATGATATCATCAATTTGTTTGTTTAGAGGTCCAAAAAAAATGCGGATGTGCTAAAGTAAACGTGCCGCACCCAAAAAAATAGGGATGTTGTCGCCGATGACTTAGATGTGCCTGAACTAGAACTGCCACAGAAAAAGATTCCATTGCAAATACAATTCAAGGAAAAGGGAGCGGCCGAGGATCAAGGAGGGAGGCAAGAAAAGGAAGAACATGACAAAGTGGGAACTAAGAATGAGAGGGATGTGGAGCCCGATGAAACTACGTATGGGGGGTCGGAGTAACCCCCAAACAAAAAAAGGAGAGGCTAAGAACACCAGCAAGGGGAGGAGAATCAATAAAGGGGACAATGGCTTGTCCAAAGCTGGGGGCCAATCAGGTGAGGCATTCGACAAGTTTGAGATCAATACTTGGTGCAGGCAGCGTGGAACTGCTACGTGGATTCTGAGTTTCATGAGAATGACGTTGTTTGTACAAAGAACTAGACTGCTTAGACTGCATACAACAATTATGCATTCCGGTGTTGCATAAAATTTGGATCATGGAACACTGGAATGATGTTCCAAATGATGTGAGGGAAGAGGCATGGAAGGATGTACCGGTGAGCTCTTCAAAAGTTTGCGTACTAGTTATATTTACTTCTTCAATAATCAACACGTATTTAATTTTTTTTCTTTCACAATGTTTCATTACATGAAAGCTTTACAATTGAAAACAATTTGACTTAGGGTCAAACTAAAATGTTGAAGAATGATGTTTTCAAGAAGGCAAGAGACCAACATAGGAATTGGAAGACAAATGTGGCAAACAAGTACGTACATAATGTGGATAGTGGAAATAATAATTCAAGTGTCAAACCATGGGAGAGGTATAAATGGATGGATGAGGAAGAGTGGCACTTGTTTGAGCATAGGCGTCGACCCCCCGATTTCATGGTATGATCAATGACAATGAACATTACGAAACTATCTTACTCATCACTTGCTTTACTTCCATTCTAAAACAATTTGATGATTACCCAATTCCTCTCCTTAGGCGAAGCGTAAGCTTGCAATAACTCAAGGATCGGCAAATGATTACACCCACCACACTGGAAGAAAAAGGAACAGGTCAATCCAGGAGAAACTAATTGAGTAGCTAAAGGAGAAGGAGAGGAAGAAGTTGTCCGAGTAGAGCTTCAATGAAGAGGATATTGAGGGACAACTCAATCAAAAATAATTCAATTCAGATCGATCGCTTGTTTACCTAGAGCCAAACAAGGACAAAGGAGGAAAGTACACGCCAAAAGAGGTTCAGAAAATTGCTAAGGAGATTGTGAGTTCATCTCATTGCTTGCACATTAATTCATTTATACATATTGTTTCTGAATTTTTCCTCTATAAATTTCAATTTCAATATCAATACAGTTGAGGATGAATGAAAAGAAGGAATAAAGGACCTTGGTATTTCAGTCGGGTGAGGATATTCTAATCAAGGCGACAAACAAGAAGGATCACCCCGGTGGGTACAGAGGTACTCAAACTGGGCTACCCACATCTGTGGTTGTTCCTCATCTAACCCGCAGCAAGTGTGGAAGCAGTTATTTAACCAAGAAAACCACACCGAAGAGAGCATCCAATGAGCAACCAGTCGTTAAGGCCATGGTGTTATACCTTGACCAGTTGATCAAAGGTATCACAGCTACAAGCGCTGTTAATATCATGGCTGGGCTTGACGATTCAAAGAAGTTCATCGAGAAGGCCATGGTTGACATTGTTGTCAGTGCAACAAAGTCGAGTGGAAACCTCAGCGATGGAGAAGGTGATGAAGAGGTATGCCTGCTTAAATATATATATATATATATATATATATATATATATATATATATATAAAGTTTCTTTACAATATATTTCAAATCTTAATATAAAAGTTAAAATTTTCCTCAACTTTCTCATCACAAGATGGAGAAGATGTTACTCTGTACATGAAAGACATTGATTTTAAGAGGTTCATGGTCGCACATGGGGTGCGGTAAATCCCTCATCGTAAGCACATAGTCCTCAAGGTGGTGTGGCTCGTGTAAGAGTTTGCGAGCCAATCTACCATCCCAGGGCGGGATTACCCTCAGCCAACCACCAGTTCGACAATGTTGGAGAGGCATTGGATAGTGTGGTCGATTGGCCGGTCTCTTTAATAAACCAAGGAGATGAGCTACCAAGTGACAACGAAAAGGACGATGCTAACATGGAAATGCTCAACGGCGAGGATGGGGTGAATTACGAACCTTGTGAGCTTACTTGTATTTGTAATTGTTTACGATTCATTCGTTTAAATGACCTTACCACAATAGACACCTCTAGGAGCAAGTATATGAAACTAATGAAGGTCTCATCCAATTCTGTCTTTCAAATGTGGGAAACTTGACGGACATCGATATGGAGGTTGAAAAGCTTTTTGGTGCAATATGGAACACAATAAAGCAAACTAAGGTTGAGTTCTACATTGTGCCCCACATTCAAATGTAAGCCACAACTCTCGGTTTGAGAATTACATTTCTAACCTCTTCCATTTCATTAATTAACTGGTTCCACAATTCTGTCTTCCATTAATTAGCAGTGATCATTGGTACCTCATCATCATTCGTCCTACCACGAATGAGATTTTTATGCTCGACTCATTGTCGGAGGGTATCAAATCGTCAAACTTGATTGAATAAAGGGTGATTTCCAAGTATTACTATCAATTAAATTAAATTAAATTAATGTAATCTACTCAAACAACGTAACATTTTAATTTACTTTATTCACAAGCATGCTTGTATGTAGCAAAAGGAGAAGAGAAAGATAGAACTGGAACCTGACTACACTTGGAAAATCAACAACATAAAAGTAAGTCATTCAATCCTAAAGTTCCATTTCAACTACATGATTTATGAACTTAGTAAATGGGTACGAATACTACTACTACTACTTTGTAGTACCGATCTCGGTGTGGTTCTTGGCAATGCAGGTACTCTGTCATGCTCTTCATGGAAGAACTTGTGTTCAAAGCAAAGTCAAAAAATATCCTGGAGGTAAACATAACTTTTCACAAATAAATATTGATAATTTCTATTAAAAAAATTTATTCACTGAAATTTTAAGTGTCTGAATTGCAGATTTTTCTAAAGGGCCAAGGAACATACCATGCTTATGAAATTCAGGGTGTTGCCGAGAGATGGTGCAGGGCTTGGATAGATGAGTACCTGCAACAAGAAAATACTTCATTGAACCTCTTGGATAATAAAAACGACATTGGAAGTTGATTATTGGACTATTATTAGATGTGGTCATATTGAATTCGTGTGGTTTTTCATTTTATTGCACTTGTGTTAAAACAACTTATCTTTTCACAACAAGATATTTTTAAAATTTCCAAATCACATTTTCATACTTTCTTATATTTTATTACTTTACATTTCTTATATTTACGATTCAAATATTTCTTATAATTGCTTCGGAATTGATCTATAATGGCCCACCAAAAATTAATTTGAACATTGCAAAAATAATATTAAACTTACACCAATATTAATAAATATATACTGGTGTAAGACATTTACACACATGTATCTTGTTATACCAGTGTACGACCAAGAAAACAACAGTATCTCAAAAAAAACGGTGTACATTCATAAACACCGGTAGAAAGAATCAAAATACTTGTGTATTAATATACACCGGTATCCTAAGCTGGTGTATGTCATAGAGATTTGAATAGTATCCAGGAAATCATTGCCTACACCAGTATATATAAATACCGGTGCAAATATATGTGTGCCCCCTTCAATATCATACATAGGTACAACAGTCATAAAATGAGACACCGGTAAAAAATTGTGGTGTCTAGGACTTACACCCGTATATTTTCCATCGCACCAGTACCCTTTACCAGTGCATAGCCCTTGTTACACCGGTGCACAACCCTTACTACGCTGGTACTTTATATCGGTGCGTATGAAACCATACGGTATACCGCTATAGTTATGCACCGCTATTTTATGGGCATATATTATCGGTGTAATTGCGGGAATTACCAGTGCAAATGTGCCTGTCCTTCCGTAGTGTGGATTCTTGGTTGTGATATTTTGTTCGGTGAACTTGTTTGGTGGATTTTTTTGGTTGTTAGTTGGCTGTGAATGCGTCAATTAACCGACGGCGCACGCTACGTATTAATATTATTTAGATTGTAATAGCAAGTAGAGGTAAGATTTTGTTATATATTAATCTAAATCGATTGTACTAGGAAAGTGGACAAGCTCTTGTATAATACATCTCATAGCGAGACCATCATACCAAAAATTAATGTGTAATATAATAAAATTTAATTGGAGATGAGCTTCCAAATATAAATAAAGAAAACTTGGAAGAGGAAGAAAGATCTTGGGTGTAAATATCATTTTGGAGGGTGCTGTGAATAAATATTTGGGGAATTAATGATTCCGAGTCATAAGAAACTCGTGGATCAAGAATTCGGTCGAAAAAATTCACAGATAATTTGTTTTCCTCATTTCCGCTCAATGCACGGGTTTTCACTATCAACCTTGATGTTTCATTTTCAGTACTTGATGTTTCAATCAAATCTTGTGATGTAATACCAAAAGTCTTTTTTTACGGTTAAATCTTGATCTTTTAATGTAAATATTATGTTTATATGTTAAATATTTTACATTTAACTTATTTTGATACTAGTATGTGATTTTTATATCTTAATTTTTAATGTATACTTTCATTTTGATCAATATGTCACTATTTCAACTTTTGTTTCAGAAGTTAATAAATATTGATGTCTCTTTTTATTTACTACTCCCGCTGTTTAGTTATATTTGGCACCATAGTTTTATATGTTGTTATTTTTGCAATTTGAAATGTGCGGAGAGAATTGAGTGAAGATAGTAAAAAGTTTAATGGCTGGTTGAAAATAATTCACTTTTTGCCATAAAGAAATGTGCCAATTTTAACAAAACATAAAAAAATGGTAAGTGCCGAACTTAAGAAAACAAAGGGAGTAATAGATTATCTATAACTATAACTAAACCAGCAACCTTTTGGCCACGTGGCACTATCACAACTGTCCACATCATCTTGCCACGTAATTATTTATCATTAATTTTTAGCTAAAATAATTATGTTGTTAATTTCCAAAATTGTAACGTAACCTTAATTATATTGTTAATTTCCACATTTGTAATGTATCCTTACTTATGTCCTTAATTTCCACATCTGTAACGTAACCTTCATTATGTTGTTAATTTCCATATTCGTTACATATCCTTAATTATGTTGTTAAT
>JAULKM010100381.1:0-10523 GCA_032355605.1 Rubia tinctorum
ATTTCTTACACCACTGACACTGCAACTGGTACCATTCATCGCGTAATTTGGGGCAAGAAGAAGCAATATGACCCGAGGAGTAACACCATTGACACTCGAGTCGAACAAAAGAATTCATTTTTTTTGAATTTTTTTTGATTTTTTTTTTTAAAAAATTGATCAAACATGAATGCATAGAGGGAGAACCCTAGAGACTAATATGTGAAAATACTTGAGAACCATTAGCTACCTATTATATATTGATAACACCCCTCTAAAACTCACGATGCTACAACAATAAGCATTGATAGTTTGCCAGATAAGAAACGAAAGCATGGAGTGGAGTGACACTTCGTGAACAAATCAATAATCTAAAGAGAGAATAGACCAACGTGCACTGTAATAGTATCAAGCTGCAAATGGTGGCGGGTGAAATGACAATCAATACAAATATGTTTACTTCACTCATGAACTACCGAATTACATGCAATATGAATAGCACTTTGATTATCACAATGTAATGACGTGAAGCTACAAAGTGTGATTCTCATATAGGAAAGTAACCAACGCAAGCAAACAATCTCACAAGCAGTCGAAGTCATGGCACGATGCTTAGTTTCTGTAAATGAGCGAGAAATAACATTTTGTTTCTTACTCTTCCAAGAAATGAGGGAGTCACCCAGAAAGATATAAAATCCAGTGGTAGACTTCCGGTCCTTGGGATCACCAGCCCAACAAACATCAGAATATTCACTCAATTGTACGACGATGAAAAAACTAGTAGACTAAGAATTTGGGTGCCCCGATGATGCCTGACAAACCGACTAATCACACGAGCAACACGTGCAATATATGGATGAGTAACCATGACATAAAATAAATTGCCAACGACTGTACGATATAATATGGGATCGAACAAAGGTGGCCCATCAGTGGGAGAGTACAGAACATTTTTTTCAAGAGGAGTCAATGACTCTGTTTTCAATAAGACGTGCGCTAAAAAACCCGCTTTATACTTTGATTGAGATAAAAGATAGCTCTTAGGTGAAGAAGCCACCTCAATATTCCAAAAGTAACGGAGTAAAACCAAGTCTTTCATGTCAAAATACCAAGCCAAATCACTCTTCAACAATTCAATGTCATCACAATCATCACCAATAATAATCATATCATCAACATACGAAGAGAGGAGAATACGACTGTCTTTACTTAGTCTTATGGAAAGATGAAGTTTAATTAGAATAATAAAAGGTAAAAGGTCTTAGTTGCAACATTAAAAATTTATTATGCAATGTGTAGTAGTTATAAAGTTTATAACCCGATTCATGCAACCCAAACATTTATCTTCATTTATTTCAATTTGCACTTTAAACTTTGGTTTTTCTATAACTTATGAAAATACCGTCTTTCAAGAGACGGACTCATATAAAAATGATAAACATTAAGTAAAAAATAGTTAATAGCTATAAAGGACTATTTTAATTCTAATTCTATGCTAATACTTATTCATCCAAACATAAAATTTGAAACTTTGAATAATTCTATTAGCTAAGCCAACAACGAAATTCATGTGAAACTTGAATTCTAATTCTAAACTTCAATTTTATAGAATTTTAATTTCAATTCTCACTAGCAAACTATCTTAGCTAACCAAACCAAGAAATTCGGGAGGAATTGAATTCCAATCCTACAGAAATATAAATTGAAAAGAATTCCTATTCCAATTTTAATATGAGTACTTTTCGTGAAAAACAGTCTTTTCACAATCCTACATAAATATAAATTGAAAAGAATTACTATTCCAATTCTAATATGAGTTCTTCTCATGAAAGACGATATTTCCATAAATTATGGAAATACCAAAATTTAAAGTGCAAATTAGAAGAAAAGAAGATAATTTTTTGGGGTTGCATGAATCAGGTTATAAACTTTATAACCACTATACGTTGCATAATAAATTTTTAATATTGCAACTAAGACCTTTTGCCTTTTATTATTTTAATTAAACTTCATCTTTCCATAAACTTATGAAAATACTATCTTTCCCAAGATTTTGCCTTCTAATATATTTTCTCTGTTTTTTTAAAACTTTGACATAATTTCCATTTATGTATGATTGTCAAATTTCCTTTTATGATATAAAGTACCATTCATTAAATATTTTACCCTCCTTACATTTTATAATAAAAAGTGAATCATTTTCTATCCTTTTTAAAGCATAAAATCACAAAAGTTTTGTCATCAAAGCATAAAATGGCATATGATCACATTTACCAATTAAAGAATTTAAACACAATCAACGTAAAAGTATTAAATCGGATGTACTGTAGATCAAAGTTAAGCATCCAAAGTTGCAAATTTGGTAGTACTGCCGGTTCAGCTTATGCGTGCCCTCCAATTAATAAGAAAGTAAAATAGAAAGTTTATTACTCCCTCTATTCAATTTTCAGAGAGAAACAGAGGAAGTATTTTTCTACAGTGCCAAAAGCTGACCAAAAGCTGGTAAAACCTGGACGAAGTCACTGTTGAAGTGACTGAGTCAGATGGCTTTGTCCCCCAATGAATAGTGTCGAATTTAAATTTAAATTGAAAGTTCAACATCAGCTTTACAAACTAACTATTCACTTCGTAATTCTTAATTTTGGCTCCAAAATCAAATTTTGAAGCCAACTTTTTCAAACAAACTGTGAAAATCATAAATGGCTCCAGAAAGTAGAAAAGTGTACACATTGAAATCCGTGTCCCTACCTCTATAAAAACAACATACAAAATTAATTCTTATGTGAATTCAGTAAAGGCTCCCAGAAAGTTCTTCTTTGGCCAGTTCATTGAAGAACTGGCCCTTCCCAACCTAGGGTTCCTCACAAACTTCATCTTCATTGAGCCTTGAATGCATCAATGGTTGTGATGGCATGACAAAATTTAACCGACTAGGAGAGGCAGCAGATTGCTCAGTTTCTACTTCAGGAGCAGCAAGGAGGTGTTCTTCAACACAGGACCAGGGTGGAGGCAGCGGTTCGGTGGGGGGTTACCACCCGGACAGTTAGTTTCATTTGGGCAAGAGTGAGGCAGCAGATAGCAGTTGGGGAAGCTGTGACAGCAAGATCAAAGAGACATGGAAGGCCATGTCCAACCAGAAAACCCATCAACACAACGACATTGATGACCATACCACTGGCCTAAAGGAGAACATGCAGAAGTATTGTTGGTGGCCTTCATATTGTCAAAAGCACAATCCATCAGGCTATAACAAACAAAGAGATAAGGAGCCACACAAACACAGTTCATCTATTCCTATCAGCAAGTGCAAAACTAGCAAGGATGGAGTGGTGCTTATCAAAGATTGAGTGCAACATGTAGTTTAAGAATATGCATAACATCGTTCATATTGATGAGAAATGATTCTCCCATACAGAATCTACTACAAGGTACTTGCTAACCCCTAATGAAGTCGAACCATATATGACCCAACATAACAAGCATTATTTACCAAAGTTAATGTTCCTATGTGCTGTGTGTAGGCCTATTTTTGATATTGATGGGAACTGTGTGTTTAATGGTAAAATTGGTGTCTTCCCCTACACTGAACGCATTGCAGCCAAGAAAAATAGTATTAACAGGCCTTGGGGAACATTTGTGTTAACACCAATTAAGAAAATAAATCGGGATTGCATTAGAAAGAAACTGATTCAGGATGTTACCCTGCTATAAAAGCTAGGTGGCTAGTTTGGGCTAGCAAACACATATCCATACAGCAAAACAATGCCCCTCCCATTTATTATAGAATGATTCCGAGTTCAAAGCAGCGGCCAACTCAGATGGTTTTACAATTACCCTAGTTTGCCAACCATCAAAGTCACCCGATTTAAACTTCCTAGACCTAGGTTTTTTGCATCCATTCAAAGTTTACAATATGAAACTCATAGTTCAAATTTAGAGGGACTGTTGGAAGCTGTTTATTATGCATTTGATAGATATGACCCTAAAAACTTGATCTTATTTTCATTTCTCTACAAAATGTCATGATTGAAATCCTGAAGAGTGGAGGAGGAAATAATTTCCAATTGCCACATATGGGAAAACATAGATTGATTCGATTAGGAAATTTACCACATAAACTTATTGTGGACTCTGAAATTGTGAGGGGCTATTTAAAAGAAATGGTTGTTGTTGGAAGAACAAGAGAAATTAGTGATCTGTTACTCAGTATGGAAATTGGCTGACAGTAGAAGTTTATCAAATATTTTGTAGGGTTGTGCTACTATTTTAAACATGCATTTTGGTTTTGAAAACATGTTTATAGTACAACCTTGTAAAATAGGGATGTAAGTAGCCATGTTTCATTTTGGATGTAAAAGGCATGATTCTAAATGTAAACTATGAATGCATTTTAGTTTAAAAACATTCTTAATTATTTTCCAGGTTTAATTTTTGGCATAAAACCCCAAGTGATAGGAAAACATCAAATAACAATCAGATTGACAATGATGGCTAGGCAGTAATTAATGCATTCCCACACATATAAACAATCCACATGAAAAACGCTGTCCAAAAGTTTATATTCAACTAAATTTGGTTGCCTAAATCAGATTTATGGATAACACATCATCATCATTGGCTTTAGGCTGCTAAGACTCGGTGACATTAACTCTAATAATATCAGGCTGTTATGAAATCATGTTAATGCCCCGCCAAGATCGAATCAATCTTTCGGACAGAAAATCATGGCTGCATTTACTTTAGTTATTCGTCACAGCTTTATCATCGATTACTAACCAACCAAATAAACTATGACCCTAATGTGACACAAACATATCACCCCGCCAAGTTCTAGGTAAGTTTATTGCCCTACTTGCATGGCTGCGTTAGTAGTTCACAAAAACATTCAGACATTCAAAAATCCAACGCTCCATCTCAATCACTCTCATGTTTCATGACAACATGCATATTCCAAAGGACATGGCATAAGAATCAGTGTCCCAACATTCAATTCAAATTACAGGGAACACAAATTATATTACAATCTCGATTAAGAACGGTACAAATAGATGACAATCAAGTGTCCCATGATATAAATGCATAAAACACAGAGCTACAAATTCAGCCAACACGAAGTGGCTCGCAAGTAGAGTAATAAACATAGCCGAGACAAGGTCTCCCATAATATAGCAGTACAAAACAGAAGAATAACAAGTTCAGCCAACACAAAGTGGCTCACAAATAGGGGTAGAAACACAGCCAACACCAGTTGGGTCATATAAACGAAAGAATGAACACATGTAAATGAAATAGAAACAAAAGAATAAACGAAACCAGATAGTAGGTGGTAACATAATCATAAGTTCAATTCTTACAGACATTGGTTTTAAAAATAGTTCTAGTAAAAAAAAGAGAAAACCAATGTTTCGATTTTACCCCTGCCCTAAGGATAGCAGTGCACCAAAAAGTCAAGTACCAAAATATCCAGTTCGATTTTAGTGTTTGAAGGAAAAAGAATCAACAATTAGACAAGTGTTAGTAAGAAAATGAGAAACCAACAAAGAAACATTAACAATAAAAGATAGACACAACCTCAACTTAGAGGCATTTTTTGGAATTTTTCCGTCAGCTGGACCACAGCCATCTGCAATGGCCTTCTCATACATTTCCTTACAACAACAGAGGTAGCACAAAAACCCTTAGTCCCTTTTAGGCAAGTTTACAGGGAAATAACAAGCACCGTATTTTTAAAATCCGGGCTCACCAAATTTGATGCTGCGATAAACAAAGTTTTCTCCACATTCGGGAGAGACCTCAGAGAAATCATTTTTGGAACGTTCAGTTTCAGAACCCTCTGTTTCAAAACCCTCTGTTTCAAAACCCACAATTACTGGACCCTTGCATTGAGAAACCTATGTTTCAGATTCCTCAGTTTCAGACAAAGAGGGCCAGTAATCAAGGTTAATCGGAGAGAACTGGGTAGCCACGGGTATATCTGAATAGGTGAAAGAGTCGTCACAAAGCTGTGATTCACTCTCAACTTCAGGTTCATGAAACTGGGATTCAACAGGGACTTTCATGGGTGAGCCATGGGCAGGGGATGATTGCCCGGCCTTAACCCAGTCACCTTTTCCTTTATTCATTAGCTATGATAGTATGACACACAATCAAACAGGAACCAAGCAGATGAACATTCAAACATATTAATCAGTAGTGACCAGATTTAAACACATTGATCGGTAACTCTATTGGGAGACTGAAAAAGTTTAAAACAAATTTCCAAATGGACATGAAGAAACTACAACATGGATGAAAAATCAGTTTCAACAGCTCCATAATTTCATAAACTCAGACAGACAGCTACGAAATGTTTTTGAAAAACATTTTCCAAGAAAAACTCTGTTCTTAAAGAAAAGATGTTAAAAAAATAGATTTGCAGATGACAGTATAAAAAACAGCAACTTCGCACAACAAAAAACCCACACACACAGACATCTACGAAACCCTAGAAAATACAGAAGGGGGAAAACGAATCCAATAGTACTAATGACAGAAGAAATTACCCATAGAAGATAAAAAGACCGGTAAATAAACCATAAAACATCAAAATTGAAAACATGAACAAAAGATATCGATGGAAAAAAGGGAATCAAACAACAAACAAACCACATGCATCCACAAGTGCGAAACCCTAACAATTTTTCTTCCAAAAAATCAAGCAATCCAACCCACAAGACAACAAAAAACCCTAAATATACTCAAAATCCGAAAGTAAACCCTAAAACATCACACTCAAAATCCAACCCGCAAAACCAAGCAATCCAATCCATAAGACAACAAAAACTCAAATTAAACTCAAAACCCAAAAGTAAACACTAAAACATCACATTCGAACACAACAACTTACTGTTGCTCATGCAAAAGTTGGATTCAAACCGAAAGTTGTGACTTTTTTGGGGTAAAGGCCAATGAGGGTTTCGAGATATGTGACCGTATCACGGCAACTCTGGGGTAACGGAAGCGCCGGTTAAGATTGGAGCATTGCAGAGCTTTGGATAGGGATAGAGTGTCTCAGATCTGAGACGGAGAGAGAGAGATGGAGAGTTTAAAGTGAGGGAACTTTGGATGCAGGGACAAAGGATATGAATGGAGCGTTGAAGCATGATAATTGAGGGTGAATGGAGGGTTGGAGCGTGATAATTGAGGGAAGAGAAAGCGTAAGAATTGAAAAATGGGGAACATGTGGGGCCGACACATTCAAAAATGGAGACGGAGCGTTGGGATTAAAGTTAATCCCCCACGCGTCAGTAAATGAGCATGACAACTCAAATCAGACACAATTAAAGGGCCAGACCCAAGTGCAATTCTCAGCAAATGTAAGGGTATTTTTGGTATTCCGTGCTGAGTCACATGGGATTATTTTGGCAAGTTTCATATGGTGAAAATTGAGGTGATACGGAGGTGAGTATACTATACCAATAACGTAACAATTAATATAACATCGGATGATACCTTATTTTATTAGTACTTTTATAGTTGAACTTGCCCTCCAAGTAAGAGACAATCATTAATCAAAGAGAAGAAATGGCAATGAAATTTCAGAGCCCATATTTTATCAGTATTTACAGTTGAACTCGTCCTCCAAGTAATACTCTCCCATGTCCCATTACATACTTTGACTTGAATAAAAAAGGTTTGACTTTATTATCTTATATTAGAGAATAATGAAAATTTGTGAAAATGTGTATTTTGAAAATATATGTTATAAAAAAATTGATAAGATATTATTTAATAGTATTTATAGTTATACAGCAATTCAATTTTGTAACAAGTTTTGACTAAATGAATAATTAAAGTGCAACTTGAAATGAGACAGAGGGAGTAAAATTATTATAATCAAAGAGAAGAGAAGAGAAGGCAATGAAAATCGAGAGCTAGATATTTTGATTGGATCAATTATGATAAATATCATTTTTATAACTTTTAAAGTTAAATACTCTCTATAAATCAGTTGAAACTGCACTGCAATTATTAGCAATTTGTTCAATAAACATGTTTAACCCAATATGTTTACCTACGTATAATAATGACAAGTTAAAAATTAATATTTAGAAACGACCCGTTAAGATGAATTGAACAATATCATATACGATAGTATTATTGTTTATATATCAATTCAAATATACGGTCAAACTTTGATACTCCGTAGAGAATAGTGTCAAAAAAGTAAGAGTGCGGTTTCAGGTGGGATGGAGGGAGTAATATTTATTTATGTTTTTTAAATATATTTTAATTTTTTAAAAGAATTGTAAGAATTAAAAAGTTTCCTATTAAGCTGACTAACAGTTTGACCAATCATTAAAATTCTCGTTTTGATAACTTTTAGGTTCAAATTAGAATTATTATTTATACATTTTAAAAGTTTTTTTAAGTTATAGGAATTTCGTTGTAATAAATAAAAGAGTCCGTCTCTTGAAAGACGGTATTTCCACAAGTTACAGAAAGACTAAGGTTTAAAGTGCAAATTAGAAGAAATGAAGACAAAATTTCCGGGTTGCATGAATAGGGTTATAAAGTTTATAGCTACTATAACTATTACACGTTGCATAATAAATTTTTAATATTGCAACTAAGACCTTTTACCTTTTATTATTCTAATTAAACTCTGTCTTTCCATAAACATATGGAAAACTGTATTTTCCCAAAATTTTACCTAAATAAAAACAAAAATCAAATTACTCCATTAGTTATATCAATTATAAAATGACTAGATATGCCGATTAGTAGGTATAAAATAAAACTTTATGATAAAAATTTAGTTGCAATAAATAGAAACAAACATGTAATTATTTCATTTGTTATATTAATCATAAAATAGTTCAATCTAACATCTACCGATATAAAAATGATGAGTTAATATTCGTGAAGGACTATTCTAATTCTAATTCTACGTTAATACTTATACATTCAAATATAAAAGTTGAAACTTTGAACAATTCTATTAGCTAACCAAACGATGAAATTCATGAAATTTTGAATTCCAATTCTAAACTTCAATTCTAGATTATTTTTTTTGTTTTGAAAACCTTCAATTATAGAATTTAATTTCAATTCTCGCTAGCAAACTATTTTAGCTAACCAAACAAAGAAATTCGGGAGGAATTGAATTCCAATCCTACAGGAATAGAAAGTGAAAAGAATTTCAATCCCAATTCCAATTCAAATATATTTCCACTTATTTTTAAAATTTGACACACTTTTCATTTTTATAAAATTTTCACCTTTTCTTTAATGATAAAAAGTGAATTAGATCTACCATTAATTAAATATTTTACTCTTCTTTCCTTTGTATCTTCTATCACTCATTAAATATTTTACTTTCCTTTTATTTTAGGGTAAAAATGAATAATTTTCTATCACTTATTAGATATTTTACTTTCCTCAATCAATTATCTCCATATATTATAATTTAAAAAAAATAAACACCACCAAAATTTAGTGTGTCAAACATAACAAAACATGATAATTAAACAGAAGAAAAGGCCCCGTGTCACGAAGAGGCCCAGCTGCGGCCCACCATCCGAACGGCACGGCAACATTACCTCTCCTCCAAGAAAACGGCCGCCATTCTAAAATCAGAAAACAAATACAAATACATATTAAAGGGCATTATCGTAATCTCCAAGCATTAAACCCTAGAGCAGCCCCTGTCTCTCGGCTCTATAAAACCTCACAGAACCCTCCCACAAACCCTACATCCTCCTTTTTCCCTAGCTGAGATCCTGCGCTCGCTCTCTGCTCTCTTTAGCTAAAGGTTAGATCTGAGCTCAATGTTACTCTGCACTATATGTTGCTTATGGTTCTGTAGTTGATCGAATTTTAGCTGTAGATTATGTTTCTGTTTCGTGTAGTTGATTTATTATTGTTGTATAGGGATTTGAATTGTGTTCTTCTGCACTTTGGTTGTCTGATGTAAAGATTTATGTATGTTTATGAAATTGTGGAGATTGTGTTTGGATCACAGGCTTTTATACATAATTTGCAGACAGTGACATGTGGTTATAATTGTTATTAGGGATGCTTAGATGATTTGTCGTTGTGAAATAATATCGTTGCGCGAATCAGTAGATTTATTAAACTGGATTTGTGCTTTGAGCTTTTAATTTACACTGAATTTTGAATTCTACCTAACTGGATTTATGCTTTGAGCTTTTAATTTGATAATCATTATGAAATTTTTATCGAAGGTAGAGATTTTAGTGCATAGTATTTAAGAATAGATGGTGACTTTGTATTGATTTTTGTTACTAAGAATATTTCTTTTACTATGCAATTTAGTGTGTTTTGATCGTGTAATTGAGGGTGCTTTGATGGTGACTTTGTACTGACCTTCTGTTGTTCAGTTTCAGGCTCTGCATCATCATCATGGGTAAAGAGAAGTTTCACATCAACATTGTTGTCATTGGCCATGTCGACTCTGGCAAATCCACCACCACTGGGCATTTGATCTACAAGCTTGGTGGTATTGACAAGCGTGTGATTGAGAGGTTCGAGAAGGAAGCTGC
>JAULKM010100382.1:0-10523 GCA_032355605.1 Rubia tinctorum
CACTTTAAACCTTGGTCTTTCCATGACTTATGGAAAGACCGTCTTTCAATGACTTATGGAAAGACCGTCTTTCAAGAAACGGACTCTTTAGAATTAGGCCGTACACAAAATTATTCCCAAATAGTCAAGCCCAAAATAATCAGATTTGATCTACCCTCTAAACCCGGAATCACCCCAAATTCGACCCGACAGAAGAAAAAAACTGAGCGGCGCCGGAATCTATCAACCCTACTTATGAAAATCCGGAGTAATTGTGTCTTTTAGTTAATTTTCTCTCAACAGCAATTATATCAGCAAATGTTTGATGATCCAATATTTAATCAAATGATACATCGGCAAATGTATCAGCAGATTTGGATGGAGAATCTGCATCGGCAAATTCCGATCTTCAAATATTGTATTTTCGGTCGTGAACCAACGCTTCTATGGATTTAATCGCGGCGTTCAATCTCGTCTACTGAATCGCCATCGCCGGAATGGGATGAAAGACAACGGAGGAGGCGGAAGGAAAACCAATGTTTCTCCTTTCTTATAAAACATTAGCAATCCAGTCTCTTTTTTACATTTTAAATTTTAACCCAGAAATAAAAATAATGCTAGTTTAACCCTGAATTTAAAAAGGTTCCATCTTGCTCCCTCCTCGCATCTCAAATTACACACTTTTCACTTTGGGGTGTTCCAACTCAAATTGCAATTTCTGAAATTTGCCAAAAATTGGCTAATTTACCTGGCCCAAAAACCCAATAATACCTCCATTTATTTCATGAAATCTTATTTGGGCATGGGCTAATAACACTAGGGTTTAGTGAAAGATTAGAGGTGGCTGGTTTGAGCTGAAACGCGTGTTCCGATTTAGCTTTCAAGTCACGCATAATTAACGTCTGGCCCCCACTTATCCCCCATTAATTTTCAAATGGTCTTCTTATCCCATCAAAATCCATGCTCATCACACTCTCCAACCTTATCGTCTCCCTTCTCTTTTCTCTCTTCTCACAGAAAGCAAAGAACAAACTTTTCTCCCTTCTGTTCTCTCGAATCTCAGATCCAAACCAGCCTTCTCCCCCTTATCATCACAGCTCTGAACCAGCCCTATTCTTCTCTGTTTTTTTATCACACCATACATACCCTAGCCCCAAATTGCTCAGAAAACCGCGTGGGTTTTTCGTAAGTTCACTTCCAATTCGTAAGTTCGGGTTCAAATTTTTTATTGCTGGGGTGTTTTCATGTTTTGAATCCCTAAACTAGTCGGTTTTTGTAGGTTTTTTGTTTGATTTTTTTGTTGATTCCATTTTGGGTTTTCATAGATCTGTTAAAAATAGGTTTTGGATTTTCATTGAGTTTGAAACTGGGTTTCATCAAATTAGAGTTTCAAATAGCCTTCTCAACTCCCAATCCGTAACTTCGGCTTCAAAATGTTTGAATCACTGTTATTTTCATGTTCTGAATCCCTTGTTCGTTCTCTTTTCGTAGTCGTTTATGGTTGGTTTTTTTATTATTTTTTTGTTGATTCCGTTTTGGGTTTTCATAGATTTGTTAAAAATCATTTTTTCAACAAAGGGTTCCTCTCTTTTTTCAACGATGTGTACAACAACTGAGTTTATGTTGGTTCTAAATGATGTGTACAACCGAGTCTGTTTTTGTGCCGAGTCTCCTTTTGTGTTTTCAATATAATATTTCATGTTGGTTCTAAATTATTTCCTCTTTTTGTGTTGTTCCATATCCCTTTTTATGTTACCTAATGTTATTGATGCCAGATCTGACTGCATGTGCTGTTATTGTTATGATTTTGTGACGTTTATATGCTATGGCCTCATTAAATTTGTTATGAATGCTTGCATGTGTACAGATCTGTGGTCATTTGTTATTAATGCTTGCATGTGTACAGAATTGTATTAATTTGTTATGTATATTGTTGCTCTTTGTTCATATCAGTTTGTTCTAATTGGAAACTGGTTTTAAATCATTGAAGCATCTTCATTGTTGTTCTGTCTATGTTTAGTTAATAATGAAAGGATGTTTTTAAACTTTTTGGTTTCTATTTAGTCAAGCATGTTGCTGCTTTATGTTCAGATCTTTGCATTATAAATGGATGATATACAGATTTGAGTTCATTTGTTATTTATGCTTGCATGTGTACATATCTGTATTAATTTGTTATGAATGTTGATGCTCTCTGTTATGAATGTCTGATTTTCTGATCTGTATTCATCTGCTATGCCATCAAGATCTGTGTTCATTTGTTATGAATGTTGATGCTCTCTGTTATGCTCTAGTTGGTGTTCTTCTGTGTGTATTAAATTACCATGGATCTTGGTGTCTGATTTTCTGATTTGTGAGTGCCTTATATTGGTTCTGTTATGTGTGGCTTGGTTTCTCATTTTTGGTTATATTAGTTCCTTGTTTTTGTGTCCAGCATCATAGCCTAATGTCATTGACATGAGTACTCCAAGTGATGAGCCCAATCAGATGTCTCACTCGTGTGTCGGAGCTTTGAGCTCTAGGGTGCTGATGGACACTAAAAATTGTTAGGATTCACAGTCATTATGGGGCTCTATGACTGATTCGAATATTCTGCTAGCCACTCACTTCAGTCCAATCAACTTTGCTGACTGGACTCCAGATTCGTTAAAGACCCCTGTTGATTGTTGTGAGGTTGACTATCCTCCAATCTCTGTCGAGACCCCTGCTAATGATTTTGTACTTGATAAGAATAGTCGGGAAAATACAGATTCATTTCCGTATATTTATGGTTTTCCTAAGAACTCGCCTAAGAAAGAAGGGACCAAACCCAATAAAAAGTGGTCATTCCGTAATTTGCCCCGAGATGTTCTTGATGACATAGCCTTCTGGGAGAAATTTCCACCACCTGAACGGTATGTTTCTTCGGAGCCGAGAAGGAGAAACCCTTCCAAGACCAGCTTGAAGGGCATTCAGGTTGCTTTGAGGCTTTTACGTTTACCATTTTATTTTAGCATGCCTTTTGAATTATACACATTTTAATGTTTTTTTCTGTCGTGCGGGTTCCGTATGCGGATGAAGAAACTAGAAAAATTTACATATGATGGGTTATATTAATCGTGTCTGTTAAATTCAAGACTTGTTTTCATTTGTTTAAATTTTTGGATTGCATTTTGTTGTGTTACCTTATTCTGGACTGCATTTGGCTTGGACTAATATTTTGTTGCTAGAATGTTTTTTAATATTTTGAGGACTGTTCTTATGTGGACTACTATTATTAAATTGTTATGCAGTCGTGTGGGGTTATCTGAACTAATATTTTTCAACTGTTATACAGTTGTGTGGAACTGTCTGGACTAATAATTTTATGAATTGCTATTTGATTATGTGTTCTGTTCTATGTGAGTTATTATGTTGTGGAAGTGTGTAAGATCTGTGTGATTTATTATGTTGTGACCGACACATTGTAGCCATGTGGTTGGGTATGAAGACTGGGCTTTTCTTGGCAGGGCAATGTGTCCGGGTTGCAATTTCATTAATCGAGTCATGGTAGTAATAGTAGGTCACAATCGATGATGAAGTTGTGATGTATGATTCCTATTTTAGACAGCCATGCCCAGCGGTTAAAAAACTGATTTGTTCTTGGGGGGCATTCATATGATTTAAAAACAGCCTGAGATTTACCGTTTTAATGACTTTGAGTTCTGGAAGCCTGTAAATAATGATGAGAAATGAACGAAGAAACCGATGAACACAACCAGGCATTGTTAAATCAAAGCCTTAGGATAGCGTAATGATGTAGAGTTGTGTAATTTGAGTGTTAATGCAGTGTGCCTAATCAGTATTTGCTTCTTCTGTCCTGTGTTTATTTACAGTCTTAGACTTGGAGTTTTATAAAAAGAAAATGTATTCATTCATTCATTCATTCATACAAACTGCTTTTACATCCAAAATCAAACAGGGGAAATACTATCCTTATTTTACAAGGTTGCACCTTAAACATGATTTAGAAAACCCAAAATGCATGGTTACAAAAATTCCCAAGCACAACCCTACAAAATAATTTTCATGCCAAACACTTTTAGCCCATTTTCATGCTCAGCATGAGATCTTGAACTTTTCCTGTCCTTCCAACAGTAACCAGGTCTTCCAAACAGTTTCTTACAATTTAAGAGTCCACAATCAAGTTCTTTGGTAAAATACCCAGCCTAATCATTCTTTTCTTAACCATATGTGGAAGTTTAAAGTTATTTCCCCCCTTATCCTTCATGATTTCAATCATCACATTTTGTAAAGAGAAGAAATCAGGTCAATTTTTTAGCATGCTCTCTTTCAAAAGCATTGTACACAACCTGTAAAAGTTCCTTTAAGTTACTGCTAGGGATTTCATGGTGTAAACTTTGAATGGAAACAAAAAAAAACCCAAGTCTAGGATGTTTAAATCGGGTGACTTAGATGGTTATCACACCATTTTAATTGAAAACCCACCTGAATTTGCAGCTGCTATGAATTCAAGGTCATTCGACAGTATATGAGATGTGGCATTGTCTTACTGTATTGAGATACGTTTGTTTAACCAAACTGGCCACTTAGCTTTAATGGAAGGGATATATGGTAAATTAGTTTCTTCCTAATGCATTCCCTATTGACCTTCTTAATTGGTGTTAAAAGAAGGGTCCCCCTAGGCCTATTGATACTTTTTTTTTGCAGCAACATATTCAGTGGAAGGAAAGACACCTATTTTACCATCAAAGACACAATTTCCCTCATGGTCAAATATAGGCATACAAACTGCACATAAGAATATCAACTTGGGTATATAATGCTTGTTATGTTGTGTCCAATATGGTTCAGCTTCATTTGGGGCAAGTAAGTACCTTGAGGTTGATTTAGTGAGGTAGAACAACTTTTCATCAATATGAATGATGTTATGCATGTTCTTGAATTGCATGTTGCACTCAATACTTGATAGATACCATTTCATTCTTGTTAGCTTGGTTGTTGTTGATAAAAATGAATGAACTGCATTTGTATGGCTCCTGATTTCCTTGTTTGTCACAACCTGGTGAACGATATGCAGAACAACAACAGTAGCCCTGCACATTCTCCTCTTGGGGAGAGGTATAACCATCAAAGCTATTGTGTCGGTTGGCTTTTTAGTTAGGCATGGTCATCCATGTCGGAAGGATCTTGCGCATATTGTTCCCCCATCAACAATCTATTGCTTGACTCTTGCCCAAATGGTGGTGATGGTTCGAATTGAACACCCCCATTGACCTGCTGCCTCAACTCTTATGTGATGCTTGAGCTTTCCTTCATTGTTATGGTGCAGCAAAAATTGTGCTATTTGTTGCCTTTCCTCATATGTCAGATTCCTTTCCACCATCACAGCCCCACCAGTATTAAAAGCCCCGTGAGGATCATTGATTTTGAGGGACCATAATGTTATTAAAGAGAGGAAATATGAGGGCTTTTAATGCTGCAAAAGAAGGAATGAAGGATTGAAGTTTTGGAAAGGTGGAAGTGACTTGAAAGTGCAGAGAATGAAGGCTTTTATAGAGGACAAAAAGTTTCTTTTGAAATTGTATTTTTTGGGCTCCTATTCTTATTTTTGCCTCTAAAATTGAAAATTCGGAGTCAAATTTGAATTTATGGTGTCAATTTAGAAATTTTGGAGGAAATTGTTAACTTGTAACAACCTTATAAAAATTTGACTATCACAACTGACAGCGCTTACTTTTTCTGTTCCGTCTACAGTTAAATTCCAGACTTTTGCACCTTTTCGTGTATTTTTTTCATTTTACATATTTCCCACCTCAATTTCTCTTTCTGCAAATTGAGGTGAGACAGAGGGAGTATGCTTTCACTTTTTATTTGTTAGTCCTTAGTCCTATCATAAGATCGTCTCGCAGGAGACTCAAAATTTAAATATGACTACTACAATATTTGTGGGAAAAAAATAAATCTATCCAAGCGACAATTTTTAATTAGATTAATACATATACATTTTTTATAACCACTTATAATAATCTCAAACTTTTTTTATTTTAAAATGTTAAAATGGGTTAATTAAATTAATTGGCTCGGTTCAACCTTACTAATTTATAATAAACAGAAAATCATAAACATAGAAACATGTGATATGATAATCTCTGATTGACATAGATTTAAGGAAATAAATATTTTTATTTAATAAATAAAATCACATCTTTAATTAATGGATAACATCTTTTAATTAAGTCAAGAAATCACACACAATTTAATTCTCCATTAAATTAAAATTCTAAAACTTATCAATTGAAAAATAACATGCAATCAATTCTCATTCACACTCATATTTTCATAATCAATGTCAAAAAATTTAAACAACTTTTACCATTTAAATAGCTCATATCTAATCTTCACATACACTTCTCCTTTATTTATTAAATTATTTTCATCCTCACTTATTTTTCTTTCACCCACTCCTTCACCTTATTCATTTCAAACGTAAAATAAAATTATTATTGAAATGTATAATTTATTTACATATGGAAAAGAGTAGTTGAATGAGTCATAACCCACCCCTGGCCTACAGTATAAACAGTATATAACATATGCCCGCGTTCATATAACAAAATCAAAGTTGCTATAAAAAAATACAATAATTTATAATACTATTTTATTTTTATGAATAAAATTTGGTAAACTCTTGGGAAAATCCGTATTTCCATAGGTTTATAAAAATATGAGGTTTAATTATAATTATAAAAGGAAAAAAGGTATTAGTTGCAATATTAAAAATTGAAAATACAACGTGTAATAGTTATAAAGTTTATAACCCGATTCATGCAACCCGAAAATTGTATCTTCATTTTTCCTAATTTGCACTTTAAACCTTAGTCATTTCATAGATTATGAAAAAACCGTCTTCCGAGATACGGATTCATAAAATTTTAATTTATTTGAATAGAATTAAAGGGGGTCAAAGAGCACCCTCGCACCAAAAAGATGAAAATGAATATGACCATACAAACCATGCTACTACTAGTGGCCGTCCATGAAAGAATGCTACTATTGGTGGCCGTCCATGAAAGAATCGATTCCCGGTTTTAAAAAAAGAAAAATCTAACTTTTGAAATCATTAATTAATTAACATGTTCTTCCAAAGAATAGGGGGAAAAAATTGAATTTGTCCAAGCTATATACATTCTACACAACCCCCTTTCCTCCACCTACAAAACACTGCATCACTTCTTCCCCATCTCCCGGTTCAACTATAGAGCTATAAGATTACATGCGTAGATAAAATGGGTGCTTCCGTATTTTTGTTGGTGATTTGTTTTGGTTTGGTTGGGTTAGCTTCCGGTGCCAACGTACAGCACTTGAAGTGGACAGTTGAGTACACGTACTGGTCGCCGGACTGTGTCGAAAACCTCGTGATGACGATTAACGGCCAGTTTCCCGGCCCCACGATACGAGCCCGCGCCGGAGACACCATTGTCGTTGAGCTTACCAACAAGCTTTACACTGAAGGTGTTGTTATACACTGGCATGGTATCAGACAGGTAATTCATTCATCGTGTTTGCGGAGTTTTGATCTGCTGAATTGGTGTGTAATTTTTTACGACGCTCATGCAAAATATAGAGGAACTGCTTTATTCTGAGTAACATGCAATGGGAACACAATTCCAGGGTGAATTTTATTTAATTTTTGTAAACGTTTTTTGAGTTGTGAAATGTGATTTCAGATTGGAACGCCGTGGGCGGATGGTACGGCATCAATCTCCCAGTGTGCCATTAATCCTGGAGAAACTTTTGTCTACCGCTTCAAAGTTGACAAGGTAAAGAAATGCACGTATGGCTCTGTTAATTTGGATTCTTTTAGTTCTTTTTTTTTTGTAAATAATTAAAAATAAATTTTAAAATCTTGTTAGATTAATGTAAAAGCATCCACTGAAAAATGGCAATTAAAATTACAGAGGTTAAAAAAAACAATAATGACTTGCGTCAAAAATAATTAAGGGATTAGGAGAGAAAAAGGACTTGATAGACATTCTCTCTCACTCCTAGTTTTCAGAGCGCAACCTCAAATTTAAAAATGGCAAGCTTTCCTGCTCCCTCCCATCAACTAATATTGGCACACTTACCATTTATGAATAGTTTTTTTAATTGACACATTTTGTTGATGGAAAAATAATAATTATTTTCATCCACTCAATTTATTTTTTATCATTCCAATATAATTTTCATGATTAATTTAAATTTTTACAAAAACTTTGAAATTTTGAAAAAAAATTATATTATATTTTTTATATTTCCACATTCAAATACATATTATTACTTTTTTAACTTTTAAAATACAATATTTAAATTTTATAAAATATTACAACATTTAAACTAAAGTCCATTGTGAACTATCCATAAACTTATGGAAACACCAATTTTCCAGAAATTTTCTCCAATTTAAATATTGTGATCTTTTAGCTCACAAAGTCGGGTTCCTATATATATGATAGGGCAAGTTTCATGAATAGTTCTCTATCCAAAATCTTAGGTAAAGGTCACTTTACTTACCTTAAAATTTGTATTTTATAAAAAAATTAAATAAAATATTCTATAATTTAAAAAAAAGTAATTATATGTATTGAATGTAAAAATACAAAAAATATTTTTTTAAAAAAGTATAATATTTTACTTCTAAATGTTCAAAAATTTAAAATGTAATTTAACAAATATACCATATAAATGTATATTTATAAGTTAAGGATATTATGATATTATAGAATAATAGAAGTACGATGGATCGGGGATTACTTTCATTTAATACTCCATATATCTTGTCACTGCTTGTCGTTATGGAAGTGTGCTCATTGTTTGCACGTGGTATTTGGTGTAGCCTGGAACACATTTCTACCACGGGCATTATGGAATGCAAAGGTCAGCAGGATTGTATGGCTCTCTCATAGTTGACGTCCCCGAAGGTGAAAAAGAACCATTCCACTATGATGACGAGTTCAGCATATTACTAAGCGATTGGTGGCACAATACCACTCAACAACAAGAGATTGGCCTATCCTCCAAACCTTTTCGGTGGATCGGTGAGCCCCAGGTACCATGTATTCCGCAATTTCTCTATTTAACCTCCCCCCCCCCCTATGTTTACAATTTAAAATACACAATAAATACAATTCGTATGGTACCAAATTTCTGGGATACACTGAAAATGATATATATGTACCGCTATTATGTAATATAAATTTAAAATATAATGGTAATACACATTCCACATTTGATAGGAATTTACTAATGAGCTAAATTGTACTGATGGGGAAAAAGTTCTCACGAGAATATGGATTCAAGCGTCATATTTAAAATTAAAATCAAGGTATGAAAAGAAAGTGTCCAAATGCCCTAAAATTTATAGGGAAATAATCTGTATTTTTCAATGGATTTAAGTAAATAGGTAATCTAACACAGTGGCATTCCCTACGTTACAAACCAAGAGTTTCATGTTTGCACTTATTACTCCCTTCACTTTACTATGTTCTTTTCATTTTTATCTTTCTAATCCATTGCACAATGATCTTTGTATATTCTCTATATCATTCATTTGACCAAAAAAATAAACTCATTTCATTTCAGCCATTTCTATTATTTTCTTTCTGTTTATTTTCTGTAACTAGCTAACTTTTTCTTGACATGTAACTTTATCTATTTTCTAAAGCCAATTTCATTCGCTCATTTTTCCCACATAAATTCAAGTATCTAAACCTACTCTAACACTAGTAGAGAAACAGAGGGAGTGGGAAAATAGAAATGGAAGTAGCACGTGATTTGATTGCGTTTGAGTGTGTGGGGTTGGGCCTCCACTTCCAACAGTCCTTTCCAGCTATGTGGCAGTGGTTGGGCCTCCACTACTTCACGCGTCCGGCACACACCAACGCTCTTTATGTTCTGTGTCTTCCTTTTATTTTACTTTTTCCCCCCTACTGAACTCCTCCCATGATTAAACTTTTGCGTATGTTTCACTCGTATTATTGTTTATTATCGAAAGACGAAAGGGTAAATTGCAAACGTTCTCTAATATTAAGTTGGCATGCGTACTCTTAATTAGTAACATTATACTCTTTCCATTCTAGAATACAGTATAAAGCTTACTCAAGATATTTTCTTTTTAAAATTTAATAAATTCGATTGCAAGTTACGTTATCAAATCAATATTACATTCATAAAACCTTTTAAACTACGATTTTAAAGTAATAAATGTTAGTGTGCTTGACAGAGCTGTAACTGATCAATATATAAGATCATGAGCTATCCTACAATTTCTAGAATTTGTAAAAATTGATTTTATTATGAGTATAATATATTTAAAAATACTAATTCTAGAATGATTTACCTACAGGGTATCAGTATAATATATTAAAACTTAATAATTCTAGAATCATTTACTTATGAGTATGTCTCTTGAAAGACGGTCTTTCCATAAGTCATGGAAAGACAAATGCTTAAAGTGTAAATTAGAAGAAATTAAGATAAAATTTTCGAGTTGTATGAACCGGGTTATAAAATTTATAACTACT
>JAULKM010100383.1:0-10523 GCA_032355605.1 Rubia tinctorum
TATTTACATCTTACATCAATATCTATATAGATATCGACTGTTAGGCAAACTTCAGTTGAGCATGGGCAACAAACTTATTGTAGCAACACCAAATTATTGAATAAAAAATAAATAAAGGAGTCAGAAAGGATGATGTTAAGACTTACAGGCAGAGATGCCGAACGTTGATGCGAATTGGCAGATTGAGCACAACCTTCATGTTTTAAATCGTCAGCAGTTGATTCAGCTTTAATACCTTCAGACAAGCACTTACCCATGGCGGAAAATGGAAATGATGCGCATTTACCCAGACCTTTTTCAACACTTGGCTTGTCCAACCCAACCTTGTGGGAATCTTTAGTTTCAACTACCTTCACTGCATTGGCCAATTGAGTATCATCAGTGTGCACTGACTTTTGCTTGCTTTCCAAACTATTAAACTCAGTCAAACTATGTGAAACACCATCATTGAGAACCTCAGAGGGACCCAATGACAACACCGAGAAGCGGCTTAAATCTTCAGAATCCGTCATACCCCAAAGACAACAGATGCTAACAATCAAAACAGTCGCTGGAAATTCAAGTCAACCTGAAAAGTCAAACAACATAGACAATAATTTTCTGTTAGAAATGCTATTTTACATGCTGTGTGCACGACGAATATCTGGTAGAAGAAAATTCTTGCCCAACAAGTAACTGAGGATAGTCAACTAACTGGCAGCAAATAAATTACTACATCGAGAGGATGCAACATCACCCCAAGTAGATGGAGGAGGGAATTATTAACAAGAACTCACAACCAAAGGGTTTTAAACGCCTAGGGCATTCATAAAACAGTGATAAAATATAATTACCATGTGTAATTGCAAATTAAATCAATCATTGCTATGTGTAATTGTACTCGGTCACTTACAACCTAATAAATTTAAGTTATAAGGTAGACATCTCAGCTACACGGCCATTGAAAACTAAGCGGATCCTCACAGCCTGTTCTATGGTGGTATATTGTAGTAATAACTGACAACAAAACTGAGTTATAGAATGATGTGACTTCAACCCTACACAGCTCAATGTTAACCTTTGAAAACGAATACCCACACACTGTCAAGCAGGTATCTATTATCTAATAATTTACATTAAATGCACTGACACAATATTTCAACTAATTTGGCTATGCTTTAGCACTAAAGTTCAGGATGCTTCATTAAACAATTAAATCACATCAATGTATTGCTTTAAATGAAAACTAAAAGATACACTGCATACAAAATGAGGTTAAATTATACTCCAACAAACAACACACCACAAAACGGGAAACTCTATTATCCTACACAAATCAGTATTGCATACGTAATGAAAATTATGAATCAATGATAAATTACAATCTAACAACATTCCATGAATACAAAACTATTGCTAGGTTAAAACCAAACTAAATCCCCACCTTTATGCGACGAAAACCGGAATTGCAGATTGGGAAGCTAAATCTTCCCCAAAATCTCCAAACAGCACCGATGCAACCGACACCAAGTTCCAGCAGCACGAAGTGGACTGGAAGCTAATTCTATAATGTATCTAATTCTAATATAGGTATCCGCCACAAAATAGGTTTTATATAAAAACTTTCGAAAGAAGCTGTAATAAGGCAAAGCTGATTTTGAAGATTCGAAAGGTATCAAGACACGGGAAGGAAGGGGAAATTGCAGAGATAGCGATAGAGAAAAATAAACCTAATGTTAACTAAGATTACCACATCGATTAGAATTACAAAGACGATTCAGGCGATGAGAAGACCTTGATTGATTGATTCATTAAATAAACAACGAACGTCCACTTGCACCTAACAGCTGATACCAACAGGCATTGACAAACTTCTTCCTCACAACTATTTCAAGAAATCGCAATTCAACCAAGAAAACAGAAATGACGGATCAACTTGTCACAATAAAGTCCAGCTATAGTTATAAATCTATTTGTAAATAGGCTTCAGGAAATGAGAAATATTCATGATGCATCTTTAGCTACTAAGGAAGGTTTTTGTCATCGGCAAACTACACAGGCCACTCACGGATCAATGGAGAACAATTAGGTAAAATGTAACATTTTTATCAAACAATTAATTTTCTTACAAAATTTTCTAACAATCATAAAAAATCAGAAGTACGAAACTCACAGTAATGATAGAGTCCTGGACAGTTGATTCAGGCAAATCATCCAACCAAGGAATAGATGCAAGAGGAACAGGGTTAGCGAACACTATAGTTTCCGGTAATATATGATCAAGTCTACACGCAAGCAGGGTGAATTGACAGTTTCTATGAGTATATTTCTATCTCCTACAAGTAAAATCTCACAAATGCTTGTGAATTAACCCAAGGCTCCGAGAACTTGATAAATTAAACCGAAGTCACCACTTTGATACTAACAGTATCCTAGCCATTTTCCAAACTTAAATTACTAAGACCTAATGCACGAAACATTCCTTTCAGAATTTAGGATCTTACAAAGATCATAGAAGTACGTATAAGGCATAGAAATAAAGATTACCAGGAGATCTTTTGAAGTCGCTATCTGCTGGACCAAAAAACCAAAAGTTCCATTCAAGTACTCTGACATTTTCAAGATACTACACATAGATAAAGCAAATCACATGTAAATTTCCATTGATAACAAACATAACCTAATTAGATTATACACTTCGCAACTTTGATTGAAAAAATAAAATAAAAAATTAACCAAGAAAGAACAGAAAATGAATCCTGAAATTACTCAAATTTGAAACTTTAAATGCCCATTTGGGTGGGGAAACTGACATGTGAATGCATGGGCTATAAAGGCGCAACCAGCGCAGGGGAAATAGGCGATTGGAAATTTAGCGTAACACAACCTATATAATGATATGAGTAATTCATGTTTAACTTGGATTGAAACCTTTAATTAAAAAAACATGCATTTTGAATATAAATTGAGCTCATTGATTTATCTATGATACTGATACATCATTAGTAGGTTTCATTTACTTGAGGGCAATGTTTAGAGTAAGAACGTGCACAAGTAAGACCATATTCGACAGAAATAAACAACAAATGAAGAACAACATAAAGATGAATCCACAAAGAAAGATACATAAATATTAATTCAAGTACTCGAGAGTAGTAATTTAGCAAAATCCCAATCCCCGATTATCTCAGAGGAATGAGCAAGCTCTGTCTAATTATTTGTAACCTGATAAGCCTTAAACAACAAAAAGGTAGTTCCCAATCCACCTGTGTAAAGGGTATAATCAGTGACATGCTTATATTTATCTCCCAGTGTCTCCTCCACCACCTGAATTCATGGCCATAACAATAAAAAAGGTTCAAAGACAAAATTGAGATGAAGAATTAACAAAATTGGCAAGATCGAACCTTTTTCCGTAATGTCCAAAGATGTTATTTTCAGTATTTTCTGATAGGGACGTGTAAGGAAGATGAAGAAGTTTTCTGAGGGAGTCCATGGATTCTTCCAGTGGTTTTGAATCAGGGTTGTGACATGGAAGTTCATTGGGAAAGTGATGATCTGCCACTTTAGTAGTGGTTTGCTTCTCAACTGCCTTCTCAATGAGGCAATTCATCGAGCACCCTGCCACCAACAGTAAACACAGAAAATCCATTAAAAATGACATCATTTGAATAACAAACAACCTTATTCGAGGTTTTTATTACCGGAGAAAAGCAGAAATAAAACATAAAAAAATTTAAAAGCAGAACTTCAAAATTTTATACAAAAGCTGGATAAAAACTTTCACCTTAGTGCCCATCATCTTCTTAAGCCGCATCCTCAAGGTTTCATCTTTCCCCAACTGAAGCTCTCGCTGAAAACTCTGGGCCTTTCTCTCTTGGACGCCATTATCCTAGCGGCCGCCTAACCTATGCTTTCTTCAAAGTCATTAGCCTTTATAAAAAAACTTAAAAATGGGAGGAAGAAAGACGACGGAGAAGGAAGCGAAGCGACACCCAAATCCTCGATCAAAGTGTAGAATATTTTGGAATTAAACACAATAAAGTATATTTAGAAATCAACTTTTTTAAAAAAATATATAAAAGGTGATGTGGCAAGTTGTGGGGTTACCATCTGGCTGAAAACTTATTGTTTTAGTTGTATTTATGGATGTTAGAGAGTATATTGTATAACTCAATTTTAATCATTTAGAGATTAAATAACACTTATTGAAGTGTATGAGTTTTAGAATTTCAACAGTTCAGACACAAAAATGAAATTCAAATGTTCTGATAAGGATAAGTTAGTATATCGATTGGATCGTACTAGTTATTATTATACACCATATTGGATGGTTATTATAAAACTAAATCTCAAATATTTGATATATGATTTATACATTTTTTAGATTATGTCATTGGACTGTCTTTTATTTTCATATAGTTGATTGTGTAAGATATATGTTCTCTACGAGAAGTTGTCTTATAATAAACTATTTTAAAAAATAAAGTTTTTCTTCAAGAAAAATAAGTGTGATAAATTCTTAACCACGAATAACAAAATCAACTACAAGAATAAATATGTCACATGATGATGTTATTGCAATAGTTACATTAAATAGTAAAGGTTTACGAAATTGTATCGTACAAGATGAGTTTTATATGACATAACTCTGAATCTCGTATCAAGACTATCATAGATTGTGCAAAACAATGACTTTTTTGGATTATAAAATTTTATTTGAAAACCAATGAGTTGTTTTTGTCAAATCAAATTATTCATAAATCCCGCACAATCAAAATTACTATTGGGAGCGATAATATTTTTATATTGCATTGTATGCGATAAATGCATGTAGAAAATGAATTTAAGAAAATTCAAGAAAAAAATCTAAAATGTTAGAATTTAGAACGTTGACTTGTGTGGTCAATGTCTATTAGATAGACAATGTTTCTTGTGTGTATTCAAGAGGGAGATACAATTAAAGAATATTTTAGATACGTTCAGACGTATTAGAAACTATTCTCGTTAGAAATTGAGGAGATTACAATACTGTATTTTTTTTAAAAAAAGATTTAGTTCTCATAAAAAATAGCTATTCATAACATACTCTTGATTATTTTATTGCACATGTCTAGCACAATAGAGTGTTCAAGTGTTCAACTCAGTGATGTGAAATATTATCAATTGATTTTGATCAATAATAAAATAGTAAGAGTAGAAAGTAATGTACAAAATAACTATTCTGGAGAGTTTGTTTTTGCAAGTTCAACCCATTGAAACAAGGTTTGACTGTTAGATCACAATTCGACACACATCAAAATTTAAGAATACATGTGCTAGCCCATCCTTATTTTTACTGTATTAATCATTGCAAATAAAAATTTCAACGACAGATGATTTTAGGTTAGATAAAAACATTTGTATATGGATCCTTTAAGGGTGGATTTGTTGGAAGATTTATGTTTTTTTTGTAATGGGTATAGGTTATCAGAAGTTGCTCTCATGATAATAATCCCTATATTTATTGAAACACTATGAAAAATCTAAAATACTTATTTTGAGGAAATTACCACGTTTTAAATACGATATGCATTTTCTCAATTAAAGAAAAATAATTGTAAATGGAAACAAATATCATGAGATTTTTTAAGTACTTTATTTTTTCAATTCATTAATGAGTTTCTCCATTTAATAATATCATAAGTTTAGCTCTTGGATTGGATATTAGATTAAAAAAAATTCCCATATCCACCCTTAAGGATGGACTTGTTGGAAGATTTTCTTTCTTGTAACATTTATAGGTTATTGGAAGTTTCTTTCATCACATCGGTGAAGTATATTTTATGAGCTTAACTTGAAAAAATCATCAAGAGCATAAACTCATGATATTATTAAATGGAGAAACTCATTAAAGTATTGAAAAAACTGTAATGCGTAAAAAACCTCATGATATTTGTTTTTATTTACAATTATTTTTCTTCAATTGAGAAAATGCAAATTGCATTTAAAACGTGTTAATTTTATCAACATAATAATTTAAAAAAATTTAAATGTTGCTGCCCTGTATTTTTGAACACAAATAGGTTGATGGGTAGAGTATTGCGGGCCTGGTATTTTTGAACACTCCTACTTACAATGATTTTTTACAGTCATTACAACGTATGTATTAATTCTTATGAACAATAATTTTATAATATTTTTATTTTTTATAAATTATGTTATAATCATTAATTTCATTAAATATAATTTTATAGATGGTCTCCTATGAGGTAGTCTAAACTTTAGGTAGGGGTCTTTATGCAATTTTAACCCTATTCTAGATCCAGAGACTTATCTTTTATAATTTTACAAGTTCCAATCTCTAATAATTTTACAGTGGCCCATCTCTAATATTTTCCTTGAGACTTTTTTGTCCAATATTTTTCCATCATTTTCCCGCCAGTTGCTATCTGCAAAAATAATTCAAAAAATTTAAAAATACAAAAAATCAATATAATCATCGAACTGAAAATTATAAACATTAGATAGAACTAGCAAAACATCAACGGAAAATTATAAAACATCAACCAAAAGATTGCAACATAAAATATATAAAAAATAAAAATCAACATAAAATTGAAAAATTATCGACTACAATTAACAAAACATCAACAAAAAACCATAAAAATCACAAACTGAAAATCATAAAATCACCAACAAAGCTTAAATTATCATTAAAAATAAATAAATACAAACATCAACCTATATCACCTACATGATAAAAACATCAATTTTTATCACCTTAACTTCACCCGGAAAATGAAGAATGTCAACATAAAGGAAAAAAACTACAAAGTATCAAACTTATCACCAAAAAAGGTACAAACATCAACTGCTATCACTTTAAACCCACATAGAAATAAAAAACATCAACACTAGAGGAAAAAAAGCTAAAAATATCAACCCATATAACCTCAAAAAAACTATAAAATATCGACTCATATCAACAAAAATTCACCCAAAAAATGAAAAATATCAACATGAGAGAAAAAAATCTGAAAACATCAACCAAAAAACTATGGTACCTCAAGAGTATAAACTCTTCACACAGAAAATCATAAAACATCAACAATTGTTTTTTTAAAAACTACAAGATTAACCTATATCGTCCAAAAGCTACAAACATCAACTACTAACACCTAAACCTCATCCGAAAAATGAAAAACATTAACATGAGAAAAAAGACTTCAAACATCAACTCCTATGACCTCAACCAGAAAATGAAAAATATCAACACGAGAAAATAAAAAATTACAAATATCGATCCACATCACCCAAAAAAACAACAAAACATCAACTCATATCAACTAACCTCACCCGAATAATAAAACAAATCAACAAAAAACTTACGATACCTCAACAGTGTAAATTCTTTTAAGTATAAAGGTTCTAGTGGGATTCGAACCTAGGTCACAATCCTCAACGTCCAGAGTAATAACCACTACACTAGAGACTCACTACTGAGCATACACTCAGTCAAATAATATGAAACCTCATCATGTACCTTAAAACCATAAATTCATAAAAAATAAGGTCCTAGTGGGATTCAAACCCAGGTCAATCACAACCAAAGTCCAAATCCTAGCCACTACACCAAAGAATCATTATTGAACATTTTATCAGTCAAATATAAATACACCTCAGAATGTCTTTGAAAAAAATAACACACAAGATTAAACCTCACCTCTCAGAGGTCGAAGCTCAACCGTCGCCTCTTTCTCCGCCTTGCTTTTTGCCATCGCGTCGTCATGTCACATCAGGCCGGGCGTGAAGCCACGTATATCTATTTCCTTCAGGCGCGTGAATCTCACACGCCTTCTTCTTCAGCAAGATCCGCTCCTCTTCTGCAGGCGCCATACTCCTCGGCCATGAGCTCGTCGATTGCAATGCTCCTCCACCACGAGCTCATCGACTGCAGAGCTCCTCCGCTGCAAGCTCGTCCATTGCACCGCCTCCGGATACGTTTTCGTCGTAAACACGAATTGCAGAGGAGCAAATAATTGAGCATCCCTATCGCAGTGGAGGGGTGAGAATCGCAGAGGAATCGCAGTGCTGGAGCTATGGAATGGTGTTGCAGCAATCTAGCCGAAGTCAATTGGATCTCCCCGGCGTCGCTTCAATTTTTTGGTGGAAGAAAAATTGCGGCGGTTGTGTGTGGCAGAGTGAGATTCCACCGGAGGCGGCAAAATCCAGCGGTAATAGTCGGCCGGAGGCGGTTTCCGATGGCTTTCCGATTGAAGGAGTAAAAGGAGGAAAGAAAAATGAATATTTTGATATTTTTGTGATGTATAGTTTTTTGATAATATCACATAAAAAACCATATTTAAAAAACCATATTAGCACATTTAATTAAACTCCATCCCAAATGTAATTTACAATAATTGCATAATAAACCCTGACCTAAACTTTAGACTTGTTAAAACAAGAATTTGTGATAATTTTAATATTCATGTAGTTAATGAAAGAAATTAAATGTAAAAATCAAACGATTGTTGATAAAATTAATTTTAATTAATATATTGTTTTAAATATTATTTTATCCAATATTTAAAGAAATATTACTTATGTATAAACTAAAAAAAATAAAACAACAAAGCAAGTAATTAAAATAATGCAAAGGAAGAAAAAGAAGAATGGAAACAAAAATGATTTGGTGATAAAAAAAAACACAAAATAGCTTACCATGGCTACAGTGGAACTAATAGAATAATAGATGAATTATAATCAGTTAAAATAGGAAAACTCTTTTGATTAGGTTTTGTATTTATCCTTTTCAATATCTGATTCTATCTTGTATACCTTTTATACTCACTATATATATATATATATATGAATACACAGCCACAATTATTTGTGGGTTTTACATTCTATCATGGTATCACTCAAGTCTCTCTAAATATTCTCTGGATTTTACCAAAAACTTTCTAGTTTTTTCTCTCCATGTTTTCCGATCGCCGGTCGTCCTCACCCGCCTCCACCGCCGATTTTCGCCGCCGCACACCCTGCCCGTCAGAGTTCTACCGATCGGAATTTTTTTGCTGCCACGCGCCGCTACCGTGGCCTTCTCGTGCCGCCGCCTGTGATTCCATACTGCACCTGCTGCTTTGTTCCTACACAACGGCTAAATATTTCGTCCACTTCCATTAACAAGCTTGCTGTGTGTTTGGTGCGATTTGATTTTTCTTTTTATGCTTGGATCTGTTCCCAATGATGACCATTACGCTTCCTTCATTGATCAACTACATCACCATCAAGTTTAATGGTTCCAACTACTCTCCTTGGCGTACTAAGGTTACATCATTATTATGAACTGTCAAATTAATTATATGTTGATGGTTTGGTTAAGTGTCCTGATGCACTTACGGGCTCGTCCTCCAAGGAATTCGATGATAAGGCTCCTGAAGATGCCGATGCTTTAGAGTCTTGGATTCAGACAGATCAACTAGTTCAAGCCATTTTTTTCATCCCTGATTCATTCTGCTATGTCGGCAGTTGACGGTATGGTCACTGCTGCTCAGGTATGAGATGCTTTAGGCACTAAATATTCGAATAATTCTTGTGCTCACCGCCTTTATCTCTGTGATCATTTATATGGAGTTCGTCAATATTATCAATCTTTCTGGGAATATTATGCTCGTTTTAAAGATATTCTTGATAAATTGCGTGTTCTTGGTCATCATCTTGATGATAAGGATATTGCTGTTGTGTTTTGTCGTGGCTTGAATGATAAACTTTCCCAGTTTTCTTCTGCTCAAATGGTGAAGGATCATTTACCTCCTTTGTACACCATTGAGGCTGATGCCGAGACATTAGAATTTTCACTCAAAGCTCGCTTGTTTATACCTAGACAACACCGTATACTTTTGCTGCTTCTCAATAGGGATCCGGACAGGCTAACCGCGATAGGGGAGGCCACGGTTTTGGGCGAGGGAGGGGTGGCCGAGGCTGGGCTGCCTACGTATGTTTCCAGTGGTGCCATCACCCTGGTCATCTTGCTAAATTTTGTTATAAGATGATCCATGTTGCTCGCAATGATGTTGCAAACTCCGCAGATACAACTTAGCCACACTATCAGCAATTGAATGCCACCCCTGATTGGTATATGGATTCTGGTGCTACGAATCATATGATTGGCTCTGTTTCCAATCTAGACAGTGTTACTCCTTATAACGGTAATCGTCGTGTTTATTTTGGCAATGGTTATTTTTTGAATATTTCCCATGTTGGCAATTCCCGGAGTTATGATTCCCTCAATTTATCTGATGTCTTGGTTGTTCCAAATATCACCAAGAATTTATTGTCTATTTCCAAGTTAATAAGGGATCTAAATGCTATTGTTTTCTTTGATGACACTTGTTTCACTATTCAGAACAAGGTTACCAAGGAGTTCATGGGACGAAGACACAGTGAGGGAGGTCTCTACGTTTTAGATTATGGTGGTGCTGCTTAGTTTCTTTTGTTAATTCAAATAAAGCCAAGGCTTCATTTGAGCTATGGCATAGTCGGTTAGGACATGTTCCTTT
>JAULKM010100384.1:0-26394 GCA_032355605.1 Rubia tinctorum
CAAATCCCTTGGAGATATGAATTAGAATATATCGTCCATATCTTTTTCCATAGCCGAATATTTCAATTCCATAATTCTAATCTAATCCATAAATATAGGAATTGATATATTCTCCAATAAAAACATCATGAACGAAAATACTTTTTCTCGGATTACAACTCCACCTTCCTTATATCACCAACATTTCTTCTTTGATGTTTCAACACAAACTATCCATATTTGCATAATTTTCACAAATTGCCAACTAGATAAATCTGGACTTTTCAAGTTTCAACACCCTTCTTTCACATAATCATATCCTTTATTCATCTCAAGTAAAGAATATAATTGTGGATAAATGCATTGATCTTTCAAAGTTTGATGGAAATTCAGTCAAAATGTGCAATTTGTTTGAAAACACAAAACTTTCTCGCTTAAGAGCTTAAGGGTGTGTTTGACATGGTTTATAAGTGCTTTGCTTATAAGATGAGCACCCTTTTAGTTTTGGTAAACTGGTAAAACGTGTTCATTTAAAAAGCAGAATATAGTTTTTGGGAAAAAAACAAAAGTTGTTCTCCTCCTGGCCCCTGTTTCAAAATAAGTCAGTTTTTCTTATAAGCACAACTATGCTAAAAACACCCTAAGTTAAATTCCGTGACATTTTCAAAACAATCATGTATGACGCACAACTACAAACTAACACTGATGTAACATTTTCAAAGTGGTACTTTAAGTGCTAAAAATGTTAAAGTGAACCTATTGCAACACTTTTACTAGTATTATCTTAGATGATGTTGCGTTATACATAACACAACACTCTTCAAAATTTAGGTAAAAAATTTCAAAGGTTTAAGAAATACTTTATAAGCTATTGTAACATTTTAATAAATGTTGTTAAAAAGGTGTTACGATAACTCTAATTTGTATTAGTGACTTCACCACACAGTCTCAAAATTCAAAAAAGATTTTAAAAAAAGAAGAAATTCTTGCAGCTTCAATGTTAAAATTTCACACTTATTCAATAGCAAGAACATTATTAAAATAAACTATTATTTCCCATCTCGTCATGATGAGAAGATGAGGAATAGAAAATTGAAGAAAAGTGAAGTTTGATGGGAGAAAAAGAGAGGATTGCGGCAAGGAGTCCATCTCCAGCGAAACTGTCTCATGGTGAGACTAGGGACTAGAGGTAAAATAGGAAGATGGCAAGCCAAATTTGGGGGAAAATCTACAATTAAAATGGGCCCGGGGTCTTTAATGGAAGCCGAAAAAACATCAGGGACCAAACAACAATTACGCAAAATTTGACAAAAAAAACTTCACGGACTGAAGGCGGGACTCTAAACTCTCACCCAAAACACGCTTAAACCAACCTCTTCAACCACAGACAATCAAACATCCCTTTCTCACCCAAAATTCTTTTATAGACACCAAAAACTCTAGGCGTTGTTCATCATCAACAATCATCCGCAACAAATTTGAAGGAAAACGTCGATCGGAATAAACAAAACATCAATAAAATTATGTACAACTACAATTAGGTATCAATTCAACATCAATCTTCCCTAATCTGTGAATCAAATCTTTTGAAAATTGAATATTTAAAGCTCAAATCATGACTAGAGAAGGTGATTTCCATATCGATAATAAATTAGCAATCATACTGATGAAGCAACAACAGAGTCAAACGCAACAAATTGAATCAAATGTTTAGGATGGGTATATAGTACTTGTTTCACACGTAGGTTGCTGATCTTTTTGTAATTGATTCTAAACTTTCAATTTTCTGATTTGAAGAGCAGCAAACTGTGTTTTAAAAGCCTAATTTGTATGAATGATTTTCCATACATGCTATTGATTTGTCTTTGAATAGAGAAAGATCCTATAAATTTGCTGAAATTTTTGCTTAAAACACCTAAGCTTTCACATGTTGGAATTAAACAATGTAGTTGAGCCTCTTGCACATTATGAAAATAAATGTTTGCAGCTGAAGATCTGATTATAGCAGATGATGTTCATGGAAATTAGAAGGACGTTTTAACTATATAACATGGTGGTGAAAATTGGCTGACAATGATCAGGATTACAATTTGCAGCAAACATGTTGTTATCTTACCATGTCTTGTTTGATGTTACAAATACATGACATGATGTTTTGACCATACAACATTATGTTGGAAAATCACTGAGCATGTTCATGATTACATATTGCAACATCATTATGTGATGTTGCAAAAAGAATAGTTGAACAGCCTATTCATTACACAAAGTATCTGATTTCAAATTGCAATTGGAAAAAATACAGAATACGATGTTGTTTCTATACTGTTGGATGTTACCAATTTATGGCATGATGTTTCGTTTTAAACATATGGCATTGAATTCCTGAGTAATAGCATGCTCCGATTTCATTGTGTTTTTTTTGTTTCAGATACGGGTTCACCAAACTTGTTGGAAATAGATCAAACTGAACCCCTTCAAAGAGTACAAGCGAGTACATGGAAAGAGGTTGAAACATTATATTGCACACATGTACTTCAATTGGATTTGCTGTACGGAAGTCGACAAAGAGATCATCAACAAAATTAATTAAAATCATCAACAAACAAAAAGGTAACTAGTAGAGAAAGGTAAGAATAATTAACAAAGACAACTTCTGTAGTCCTCGATCCACCAAAAACAAACACCAAAGGAAGAAATGCAAGAGTGAATGGTACGTTTGAAAGGAAAAAAACTTGTGAGAGTGGAATTTGATTCTAAGACACCGAATGCTCAATTGATCTAAAACCAGGTTGTTGGGAGCCGATCATTATTTACTATCATTTTGTGATGTTATAGTGTTACGCTATGATGATTTAATTTTTTTGTTTGATGTTTTACAAAAGTAATAATGAGGATGCTCATTAAACATGATATTCATTGCTCCACTACACTTATAACTTCCATTGTTGTTGCATTTGAATTAACTTCTTCAACATTCAACTTCTGCTCGGTAATGTTATTATTATTTTTACATGATAATTTAAAGATATAAGATGATTCAGATCACTTTATGTATATTAGGTATGTACAAGTAATTTTAATATTTTTATGCAAGACATAAAATATCAAACACGGATAACTCAAAATCAAATGAATTCAAAGAATCATCAGTGTGACAACAAAAAAACATATAGAGTTAACATATAAAGTGGCAACCTGTAATTTTAATTTTTGTATTAGCCTGTGAAAATATCAATCGTCATGACTATCAAACCATTACACATCATTCATCGCAAAAGGGTTCAAATGGCCTAACGAATCCCTAACATAAAAATTGAAAGATCCAAATCAACCTAAACCATCATAACTGAAAAATCAATGTCAAACAATACATTCTAAACAATCAAATTCTATTTTTCCCAACTTTTTCCCTTTCACCGCTGGCTTTTTCATAAACTTGTGTTCTCCTACTGGTTTTAAAGAGAAAGACTCTCATACTCCATCAACGCAAGGATTAAAGGTCGACTACGGTTCTCTGTTTAAGGTAAAATTTTCAGGAGCATGATTCTTCATAGCATTTTCTTATTATCTCATCAATGGTATCGTAGAGATCTAGCTTGGAAAGTAATTCTGTGAAACAAACATAAAAACATCACATAGAGTAATTAAAAATTCAATATTTAAAACATCAATCTCAAAATTTAAAAACATCAACAAATGATATGAATCTCCTTGTGAAAACTCTGGATTGCGAAATTAAAATCTTTGACCGAATGAAAGGATCTGCAAACCCTCACTATATCGCACAAACTGATCACCAACTAGCCCTCAGTATTGATGCTCCACTAAAAAAACTTATCGTTAACTAGCCCACAAGATTAACTCACAAATAAATGGTTCTTTGTTCATTAAATAGCCGGAAAGATTATTTCACAAAGGGTATTGATATATTATTAACCCGCGGGATTAAACAACATTGAAAATTAATGCTCCCAAGCAATAAACTCGAAAATCTAAACTTTTGATTGATAATAATGTGTAAATTTTCGTGGATGGTCTCCCCTATTTATAGGGTATAATTCGGTCACTCATAAATAGAAACATAGCGGGATTTGGTAATTCCCGTTAGAAACTAAAAACAATTATGGCAGCTTTAAGAAGTTAAAACCATATTTAACTACAATACCTAATTTAAATCTAAATGATGACCATATTCATCCAAGTTAATCAATCCAAATATTGGATGAATTCTTGAATGAATCTACCTTATCTAAACCTACCAAATTTAATCCTAATCAAATCAAAACTCCTAAATTACAATGTTTCAAAATCAATTCTAAATATGAGCACACTACCTCCTTAAAAAACACAATGGGGAAAAAGAGTATAGTGTTAAACTCCTAAAATATTAAACTAAGAAAAAATATAATAAGTAATATTTTTGACATCGTATCAAACACACACTAAAATATCATAACAACGAAATTGAACATCAGTTGCATACTTAAACATGAAACCACCAAAAGCATCGAACACTGAACTTAAAATATCACACCAAAACAGATAACAATATTTAAAGATTAAACATGAAAGATCAAAAACAGAACCGGAAACATCAACAACAATATTTAAAACATCATAGCAGAAAAGAAGAAAACTTATAGATCATCTTTCCTTCTTGATTGCAGCATAAGTGGGCAAGTATTTTTAGATATCTAAGAAACATCAACAACACAAAAATTAGCACAAATCGAAACAAAATCCTAAGATATCACACATAATAAAAAAAACTAAACATCAGTTGCATATTTACACATGAAATCATCACAAGTATCAAATACTAAATTAAAATATCACACCAACACAACTAAAAATACTTAAAACCTAAACACGAAACATGAAATAGAAAACCAAGAACAGCAACAACAGTATTTAAAACATCACAGTTAAAAAATAATTAAACTTAAAGATCCTCTTTCCTTTTTTTATTGTAGCAGTAGTGAGGCAAGTTTTCTTAGACAAGTAAGAAACAACAACATCAATACAAAAATTAGCACAAATCCGTAAAAACAATTCACCAAACACAAAAAATTAGAAAAATCCCCAAATGTTAACAGTGAACAACATAAACCCTAAAACATCAAATTGAACACACAATAAACCACGATTCAACTACATAATGAACAAATACCAAAAAAAATAAGCACAATAATACTTAGTATAACCTACACAAACCCTAGAAAATCACATGAGCCAAAAAAAAATTAAAAAATTAGAAAAAAAACAAAATATGCATAAAAATCCAGAGCGAAGACATTACCTTCAAAGATAAACACAAAATGAAGCTTGTATTGTGTTAGATAGCCGGAAACCAAAAATAAAATGGAAAATTCGTCGGAAACTTCATTGGAAAATTCCAAAGATCTCTACAAACGACTGCACAAAAGAAAGGAGGAAGAAAAATGGAGAGGATGTGCGGCTAATTGGAAGGAAAGGAGCATGTGCGCGGTTGAGATTCAAAGCTCAAAGAAAATGACAAGAGAAGTTGCAGAAGGCGATGGAATTTTGTGAGGGGAAAGTGAGAGAGGTGGAAGGTGAAAAGTTTATTATTTATACCTGGACTCAAATGTACATCAACAAAATTACACACTCAACTCTTGAACTTTTAAATTTTCAACTTGAAACCCCACGCTAAATTCTTTGTAATCCCTGGTCTCGTTGCGAGACCGTCTCGAACAAGACTATGTCTGCGATAAGAGTTTTGAGTAGGGATGATCATGGGTATAGGACCCGACCCAGACTCACAGGGTCTAGACCCCTTTGGGTCGGGTATGAGTCCAAAAAATTTAGACCCGTCGGGTTCGGGTCCGGGTATGGGTCTAGATTTTTAGATACGGGTTCGGGTCCTGGTCTAAAATACTAAGACTCAAACCCGAACCAAATCCGACCCAGACCCAACCCGTAGACCCATATAAGCCTAACTATAAATAAATTTACCCAAATTTCTAAATTACTTTCAGATTTTCTTTGTATTTTTATTTCAAATTCAACAAATAATATGTATTGTATATTTTGTTATCTTGAAATATTAATTCTAACACATATTGAACTTCAATTATCTGCATTTAAGATAATATATATTTTATTTAGTGAAGAAAAAAAATAGAATATTAGACCCATTTTGGACCCTTTTTGGATCCAAGACCCATTTAGACCCATTGGGTCTGGGTACGGGTCTAAAATTTTCAGACCCTACGGTCCGGGTCGGGTTTGGGTCTTATTAGACTTAACCCAGACCCGACCCATGATCATCCCTAGTTGCGGCCAGTGCCTAGTTCTATTTTTCCCTTTGCCAAATTGAACTAATAGCACAGCTGCGGGCAACACCCAGTTCTATTTTTACTTTTTCCAAATGCAACTACAAGAGCAGCTGAGCGCAGCGCCCAATTCTATTTTCTTTTTTCTAAATGCAGCTATTAGAGCAGCTCTGCGCAGCTGCAGGCAGTGCCCAATTCCATTTTTCTTTCAGCCAAATGCAACTGTTAGAGCAGCTGCGCGCAGCTACGGGCAGCCCCCACATTAGGTTTTGTCTACCCTAATTCTTGGGAGATATATAAGTACCATCTACCAATATAGAGACAACCATGATCACGCACTCACAACATGATAAAAACTATATTCAAGCATAGAAATCATTAATAAATAGAACTAAACTATCCTCATGCATGCATTAATGGTTGCAACCACTACTATTTTAATGAAATTAACAAACGTAAAGGAAAACTTACATTCATAGGTCTTCATGGCTTGGGATGAAGTTCACCTTCCACAAAAACCCTCCATTAATGAAAAGAGAAGAGAGCTCAAAAATCATATTTTATTTTCGTGTGGTAGTTAGGAGCATTTAATGTTACATTTAGCACCAGTTTTTGTGAATAGTGTCAAAAAAATTGGTGTCAATTCTTCTCCGGCACCGGTTCTCAAACTGGTGCCCAATAAATCGGTGCCAATTCCAATTTTTTAAAAATATCGGTGCTAGGTTTAACACCGATTTTTCATAGCACCGGTTTCCTATAAACCAGTGACATTTTAACACCAGTTTTCCAACTGTAGCACCGGTTTTCCGAAATCCGGTGCTATATTTGAAAAACCTGGTGCTATTTAAGATGGGGCACCGACTTTCAAAAATTGGTGCCAAAAAACCGGTTCTAAAGAGGGGTCTCCGTGGTAGTGTCCATCATAAAATACATGTTGAATTAGGGGGTTGATTTGCAAAAAATCAAAAGAATGAGGAAACTGCCTCGTCGGAGGGAAACTTAACGTTATCGGTGATTACCAGAGCTCTGCGACATGGTAGTGTTCTTCTCTCACTGCCATCTAGGGTTTAAGTAAGGAGCTTGTGAAAGTGGCATTCCAGGGATTCATCGGCAGTATTCGTCAGTTCTACAAGATTCTTCCGAGTTTGTTGAATTCGACACAGCTCATTCCCAATTGTAGAAGTTGTGTTTTCATATAGTGATCCAAAGTGCGGAGATAGTGGAGATGGTGAATCAACAAGGGCGCTAGTATTGCAATGCAATAGGGCATAATAAAGTATATAATAGAAATTTAAATTTTGGGATTCAAGTATAGAAAGAGTATTATTTCGAGGTTCATTTTAAAACACATGTTGAAATTTAGGGGTTGATTTGAAGAAAAAAAAGAATAAGGAAACCGCCTCGACGGAGGGAAACTTAACATCGATGGAGATTACCGGAGCTCTGCTCCAGGATGATGTTCTTATCTCATAGCCATTTCTAGGGTTTAAGTATGAAGGTTCTCAATGCACCAGTCTAGAGATTCATCGCTGGTATTCGTCACCTCTACATGCTTCATCACATTTCGTTAAATTCTAAGTAACTCCATTCCTAATTAAAGGTCAGGGCCATTAACGTCTCTGACACCGAGGTCTCTGAGGAGGAGCCTATTCTGAAAAGGGCTCGCTGCAGCTCCGAGAGGAGGGTTGAATAGGGTCATATAGGTACCAATCGGAATTCCTTAGATTCTATTCCCGAGGAGGTCTCTGAGATCCCTGTCTCTAAGCGACATGTGTTTTCTCCAACTGCTCAGCATGTTCAAGTGGTTCCCTTCTCCCCCCCTTTCGTGCTTGAATCCTCTTCTTAGGATTCCATTCCAATCCCCTTACGCAATACTGCATCTTGGACAGAGTTCATTACTCAGGTCCTGCCTCTCCCTCATTTCAATGCCTGGTTGCGGGAATGGTTTTTGAACGCCGTTGAGTCTAACTCTATTACTAACCAGTCCGCCACGACTATCTTTGAGGTATGCTACGAGTTTTCTTGATGGATTTTCTCCTCTCTTTTATTATTTATCATTGTTATAATTTGTTTCTTACTCATTTCCATATTTCCAGCACCTTTGTTCCGCCAGGGTCATGTAGGAAGAGCTTGAAAGCCTGCAAGCAAAGAACAACGATCCTAAGAATGGGCTAGCCTCCCTAAAAGCCAATGCTCGGTGAGTCCCGGAGTTGGAGAAGGGGGGGTCACTGGCTCTCTACAGACCTCCCTGACTCGCGGTGAAGCCAAAATCGTTGAGCTGCATGCTTTCCAGGACTGGGCTTTCACTTGCGGTTTCTTGAGTCTCTACTCCCACGGTGTGCGAAGTGCCAGAGCCTCTGAGCTATTGAGTGGGGAATTGATGAGGCCCATCGACTTCTACTCTCAAACTGAAGACCAGGACCAACTGTGGATTGGCCTCGGTAATGCTTTTGTTCCTTTTTGTGAACATAGCTTTACTGAGTACTTCTCCCAGCTGCTTCCAGGTATGACCTTGGCAGAACTTCACAACCGGACCCCTGATGACGTCCCTGTAGAAAATGATGTGCACTTTTCCAGTGGGCCTCGTCAACCTGTAGACAATGCTAACTGGTTGCAGGAGGTGAGGTCCAGGCTAGTAACGTTGCCGAGGACACTGCCTGGGATGCTGATGGGGTTCATAAAGTTGAAGCTCGGGTCGTTGGAGAGAAGGAGGATGATGGGACAGCTGGTAGAGAGCCTTTAAGGCATTTTATTTTTAGCCAGAATCAGGCTCTTTGCTTTGACGCCTATGGTTGTGGCCAGAGCTTCGTTAATTTTACCTATTTTGATCTTGCATGCAATTGCGCTGGCTTTTTGGCCCAGCGCTGTAACTTTATCCAGGATCAGGCTCACTGCTTTGACGACTATGGTTGTGATCGGAGCTTCATTTCTTTTTCCTGTTTTGATCCAGCTTGCAATTGTGCTGGCTATTGGGGCCAGTGCTGCAATTTTAGCCAGGATCAGGCTCATTGCTTCGACGGATAGGGTTGTTGCCAGAGATTTATTTCTTTTACTTGTTTTGATTCAGCCTGCAATTGCGCTAGAGGTTAGGGCCAGTGCTGCAACTTTAGCTAGGATCAGGATCATTGCTTCGACGACTATGGTTGTGCTAGAGCTTCCTGCACTTCGTCATTCCCAGAAAGATAGCATAAAAGGACGGGTGGCTCAGGTCAGGGTTTCTTTGGGATCATACCCTTTATGGGCTTACAAAAGATTCGATCTCATAAGGAACCATGCCTTATCCCTCAATCATATTAAACAGCTTCACAACAGGTTTCATACATACATAAGATGTAATTACTTAAGTGTAGTACCTTCTCAGGTTGGCTATGTTCCATGTTTGGGGGATTGGCGTTCCTTCCATTGTCTCCATTTTGTATGCTTCATACCTCAGCCTCAGTCACCCTCTATGGGCCTTCCCATTCTGCATCCAGCTTCATTTGACCCTGGGCCAGGCTCGCTTCATTCTTTCTTAGTGCTAAATCCCCCATCTTTAAGGATCTAAACCCACACCTTACTGTTGTATTGTTGTTCCATCCAGGACTTGTACGCAGCGTCCTTCACCAGTGCCTTCTCCCTGAGTTCATATATCTCTTCCAGGTTCTCCTTGAGGGCTTGGTCAGTTCCCTTCTGATTTATTAGCTTAGCTACCCTTTTGCTAGGCACAACGATTTCTGGTGGGATGATAGCTTCTGTTCTGAAACACGGCATGTAGAGAGATTCTCTTGTGGTCATCCTAGGTGTGGTCTTGTATGCCCACAATACACTCACCAGGTCTTCCTCCCATTCTCCTTTGGCTTGTCCCAGTTTTTTCTTCAAGCCCTGAACTATTGTCCTGTTTGTCACCCCCGTTTGCTTATTTGCCTGTGGATGGGCTGCGAACGTGAAGTGTTGCTTTATGTTCATTCTAGTGCACCAAGACTTGAAAGGCTCGTTGGTGAATTATTTTCAATTGTCGCTCACTATCACCTAAGGGATTCCATACCTGCACACAATGTTCCTCAATGCAAAGTTTGTAAATCTCTTGCCCGTTATGCTTGCCACAGCCTCGGCTTCTACCCACTTTGTGAAGTAGTCTATTGATCTTAACAAAAACCTCTCCCTTCCTTCTACTTCTGGGAACAACCCTGCAATGTTAATCCCCCATTTGGCAAAGGGCTAGGGTGATCTTATGTTGTTCATTCGCTCTGCGGGGAGCCTTTATATCATGGCGTGTTCTTGGCATATATGACATTCTCTGACCATTCTTTCTGAGTCTACTTTTATGGTTGGCCAATAGTATACTGCTCTTACTGTCCGTAACACCACTGTTCTTGCCCCTTGGTGGCTGCCGCAACTTCCCACGTGTATTTCCTTGAGGATAGTATCTGCCAGCACGGGATCTGTGCATCTGAGCCACGGCTCAGTGTATCCCCTCTTGTATAGCAGTACGTTCATTACAGCGTACTGTAGTGCTTTCCTTTTTATCATCCTTGTTTCCTTGTCATCTACTGGCAACATCTCATGTTTCAGGTAGTTGTGAATGAGTGTCATCCAGTCGGGCGTTGCTCCCTATATCATTCCTACATGTATTGTGTCGGTTGACCTGCACTTAGGGATGATCATGGGTTGGGTCAAGGTCGGGTCTAATAAGACCCAAACACGACCCTAAGAAAATTCAGTTAGACTCAGACCCGCACCCAGACCTGATGGGTCTAAACGGGTCTTGGGTCCAAAATGGGTCTTAAATAGGTCTAATATTCTATTTTTGTCTTCACTAAGTAAAATATATATTATCTTAACTGCAAATAATTAAAGTTCAATATATATTAGAATTATTTTTCAAGATAAAAAATATACAATAGATATTATTTGTTGAATTTGAAATAAAATACAAAAAGAATATGAAAGTAATTAGGAAATTAGGGTAAAATTATACATATAGTTAAGGGTTATATGGGTTTACGAATCTGGGTCTGGGTCTTAGTATTTTAGACCCGGACCCGTATTTAAAAATCTAAACCCATACCCAGACCCAGACCCAGACCTAATGGGTCTAAATTTTTGGACCCATACCCGACCCAATGGGTCTAGACCCTATGGATCTGGGTCGGGTCTTAGACCCATGATCATCCATACCTGCACTCCAGTTCCTCGACCAACACGGTTTTGGTTAAGTGTGCATGGGCCAATGATACCAATTTGCTTAACGCGTCCGCTCTTGTTTTCTGTGACCGCGGGACCTGGGTGATTCAAATTCCTCAAATTCAGCTGCCATATTCCTGACTTTGTCTCTGTAATTCATCATTGTTGGCTCCTTAGCAGTGTACTGGCCATTGTATTGGTTGGCTACCAGCATGGAGTCCCCACAGGCTTGCAGCTTCCTTGCTCCCAACTTACGGGTTATTTCCATTCTCGTGATTAGTGCCTCGTACTCTGCTTCCTTGTTTGAGAGTGGGAATTTAAAGCGCAGGGCGTAAGTTGATTCGATGCCTTCTGGGTCTGATAATACCAGCCTTGCACTTGCTCCTTTTACCCTGGAGGCTCCATCCACATATAATTTCCATACATCCATCCTCGTCATTTGGTTTGTGATTGCAGCTTGTGATGAATTCCGTTCTCCCTCCCCTTCTTTCATCTTCCTTTCTTTGGGCATTTCTGCCAGAAAGTCTGCAATAACTTGTCCCTTTATTTATTTCCTTGGTGTGTATTCAATGACATGCTCTCCCAGCTCAACTGCCTACTTAACCAGTCTTCCTGAAGCTTCCGGCTAGGTAAATATTGCTTCCAATGGCTGGTTCGTCAGAACTATCACAGGGTGTGCCTGGAAGTATTGTTTTAACCTTCTCGCCGCATGAATCGGAGCTAAAGCAAGCTTCTCCTGACCTGTGTAACCTTGCTCTAGGCCCTGTAAAGCCCGACTCACAAAATACACAGGCCTTTGAACTTTATTCTCCTCTTTGACCAATGCGCCACTGACAGTTTCTTCGCTCGCTGCTACATACTAGTACAGGGTCTCCCCCTTTCTTGGGCTGGTTAGAGTCGGAAGATCCTTCAAATGCACTTTTAGTTCCTCAAATGCTTTCTCCAGTAACTCACCTCATTGTACTACCCCTTTTTTGTCCACATACCCCTTCAAAGTATTGAAGAAAGGGAGTGCTCTCTCTAATGCTTGAGACATGAAAAGATTCATGGCTGCCAGCTTCTCATTCAGGCTCTGCACCTCATTGACTGTGGTGGGGGACTTTATCTCTAATATTTCCTTCTTGGGGTTTTCCTGCAACCCCTCGTTTGCCACCATGTGCCCAAGGAATTTCCCTGCTCCTACTCCAAACTGACATTTGGCAAGATTCAGTTGTATCCCTATCTCCCTGAATTGTACCAGGGTCTCCCTGACATCTTCCACAAATGTCTCATACTCACTACTCTTTATCACTATTTCATCCACATATACCTCCAGGTTTATTCCTATATGCTTCTGGAAAATCTTATCCACAACCCTTTGATTTATGGCCCCAAATGGCATCATTCAGTAGCCAGGGGCTCCCTTCTCATTAAGGAAAGCAATTTTCTCTACATCACTCTCTAACATGGGGATCTGATGATGCCCATTATATGCATCGAGAAAACATTTAATTGGATATTTGGTAAGAGCGTCTACCTTTTGGTTGATGACCAGGAGTGGGTAACAATCCTTAAGACATGCCTTGTTCAGGTCTGTGTAGTCCTCGCACATCCTCCAGCTACCATTGGTCTTTTTCACCAACACAAGGTTAGCTAGCCAGGTTAGGTAGGGGATTTCTTTGAGGATCCCACTTTGACCAGCTGACTCACCTCCTTGTTCATCGTTTCGTTTCTCTCCTTGCAACCTATTTTGCTTAAAAGGCTTGAAGGAGGGATATACTTTTTACTCGTGACATCTGATTTCTCCTGGTACCCACGTCATATCTTTCGGCTTCCAGGTGAATGCCGGCCCGTTCTCCTTCAGCACCTTCATTAGCCTGCTCTTTACTTCAGGTGAAAGGGATACCCCCACTTGCCCTAACCAATCTCCACTCAGCTTTACTGTTTCCACCTCCGCATCTAGATTTGATGGGTCATACCTATTTTCAATCATTCTTACAGGCCTAGCTTTGTTGGCCTATCCTCCTTGACTCTAATTTTCGTCCACCCATTTCTCTTGCTCAGCACGATCCTATGGTATTCTCTAGTTCTCTGCTGGTCTCCTTTCACTGTGGCTATTCCTCTTGTTGTTGAGAATTTCAATAAGAGGTGCGGGGTTGATACTATGCCTTTCAGAAGTGCCAACACCGGCATGCCCAATATCAGATTATATATAGGGTGTTCGCCTTTACAATTATAAACTCCATTTCCACTATCTTTTCTCTCTCTCTCTCTCCTTCCCCCACCATTATCGGGATGAGTATCGTTCCTTTCGGCCAGACCGTTTTGTTTTTAAAAGCTACCATTGGGGTGTTTGTCTGCTCTAGCTTCCTCCTGGTGCTCTCATCCAGCTTCTCAAAACTGTACCAATGCATAATCTTCACATAACTTCCACTATTCACATATTCCCAGTGAATCCTTTTGTCCATCACTCTCATCGTTATTACTATTGCATCTCCACCAGTCATCCTATCTGGTATCGGCTCACTAGCATCAAACGTTATTGCTTCATTTTTCCCTAGTTTTCTTTCTTCTGGCGTTGCCTACAGCGTCTTTCTGCAGCGTGCCTTTCGCTGAGATTCAGTCTTTCCTCCTTCACTCCCGCCAATAATGGCATATATGTCAGTCACCGCCACTGTCCTGTCAACCTCACCAGGTGTGTCCTCTCTTTGTCTCTTAATTCTTCCCTCTCCTTTCTTTCTCATGGCCACCTCCTTTCCTTTCTCCAGATTTTGCTCTCTATTAGGGCTCTTCGTTCTCCCTTGAACCTTTTATTTCCTGTCGGGGCCTCCGTATATGTACTTGCTCTGATAGGTGGCTATGTTATGGGCCCTTGCACTTTTCTCCAGGTGTGCCAGCTCACCACTCTACATAACATCTTCTATATTGTGCTTCAAATGAATGCAGTCATTCGTTTCATGACCATGATTGTCATGGTAATCACAGAATTGAGACTTATTCCTCTTTCCAGGCTCCTTCTTCTTCCTTGGCGGCACATCCAATATGTTTTTCCCAGCGCAAAGGTTGAAGATTTCCTCGGGGGTTTTGATTAGTGGTGTGAAAACTCTTTCCGACTTGTTGAACCTATTTGGCATTTGCTGAGTTCCTGTTCTGGTGGTCCTAGCTTTCCTCAACTTTCCCTCCAAACTTTCCATGTTGGCATTCCGCTGACTGTGACCTTCCTGCACTTCCTTCCTTTTTCTGTTAGCTAGGTTTGCTCTGTTAAAGTTTCTGACTCTCCTCATTAACTTGTCATTCATCATTGATGGGTTAAAAGTGAAGTCTCTCAATAACAGCTCATGCCTCAACCCATTTATCGATGTAGAACTAGCTGCTCCTCTCCTCCACTTGGTTTGCTTTGTTATTAAACCATTCCCTATATGTGCAATGTCTCTGCTGGCTTCTGCTTGATGGCCAACAGATTGGACCCTATTTTCTGAAATTTCTTCCTTTGCATGAAGAGAGTTAAACACTTCTGCTCTAGCTGGTTAAAACTGTCGATCGTTCCATCTTCCAGGTTTTTAAACCACACTCTGGTTGCTACTATTAGGGTCGTTGCAAACACTTTACACCATATAGATTGCGGTATCACAAAAGTTACCATGTTGGTGCAAAACGTGTGCAAGTGATCTTCTGGATCAGCCTCACCATTGTACTGCTCAAGTTCTTTGGTATTTTCAGCTTTGGATCGACCGTGAACAGTTGTATCCGCTTGGTAAATTGTGAGCCCCTACTTTCTTTGCTTGGGCCTTCCTCTTTTCTTTTCGGTGGGTTCTTGCCCCTCGGCTTGTTCCTTACTCCTTTTGAATGGTACATTACCTTCTTCCCATTCGCGGTCAGTTACGTTCTCTCTGCTTTCAAATTGTTTCTGTCTCCCAGAAGTGGCTGTGATTTTCTCCTTCCTGGATCGACTTCGACCTGTCTGTGACCCCCCTATCCTCTTTTTTAGGTGCTTCACTGTCACCTTCCTTCTCTGGGAAAAGTTTGGTTGGTTGCAGATCATGTCTCCTTCACTTTGTCTTGCTGCTCTGCCTATCCTCCATTTCTTTCAACCTCCTCATCATATCCCTCTAAGATGCTACGATCATTTGGAGGACCTCCGAGTTATTCTTGACTTCTGCTGGCAGGCGGAGCTGATGTCTCTCCCCCTTTGGCGTCAGCGTTGGGGGAGACTCTTCCTTGTGCGTCACGTCTTCTGTTACCACCTGGTTGTATAGGATTCCAGGTGTTAGTGTATCCATTTTCTCCAAGCTACGTGGATGCTAAAAGATTATGCAATCCCCACAGACAATGCCAATGGTAATGTCGATATTTGTAGTGTACTCGTAAATGATGTACCCTAGCCAAATATACACTTGAACCTACAAGACAGGCAGACTGAGGTTAGGCAGGCAGGTTCATGGCCATCCCCGCTCCGACGCTCCAGTTAGTCATTGTTGTCATATGGAAGCGTATCAAGGTGAATAGTAGTCTGATAGTAATCTTATCTCAGTTTCCAATTATTCCCCTTGTTTTATGGTTTTTTTGTTGCTGAAGGGACTGGAGCTGTCTCATCAAGCTCACCAACCCAGCCTGCTTGCCTGCTGCTGCACCCTTAGGCTGAAAGGCTCCCTTGGGTTGTTTCCTTGTCACAGGACCGTCAGCCCCATACGTTATCAATGCCATCAATCATTCCAGTTTCTGTCAGGATTGACCAAATCTCATCTTCTTTTTTGTTTGAGGAGGCCAACCCTATGAACTATAATAGGGGATGTCTTCCAACGTTTTTATTACACTTTTATCAATCAAATACATCATATTTTGAGTTTTAACTAATTGCTTATTCAAGTGTTTAAACCATTAGGTTTTGTGTTTTCTAGTTAGTTCTTAGAACTAGTCATTCTTTGTGTTAAAGCGTGCTAGTAGTGCTTGGTTCGTGGAGTAGGTCTTGTGTCACTGAATATCAAACGATGTTCATCATTTAACATCGAGTGTATCATCTTGAAATAACAAAGGTGCCTCGATCCACCATTTGACAAGTGTTTCTCAAACATTTTGCAAACAGTATTTTCGTAAGGAGATTCATATAAGTCCAGAGGTGGTGAAGGAGATTCAACATTCACTGATAGTGGAGAAGCGATGGTGAAGTCACAATATGACTGGGTGAAGTCACAATATGACTGGGTGAAGCACCCAAGTCATGATCAGCAAAAATCGAGATATCCAAGGAATCTGTTACCGTGGAGGATGTGTCAATAGCCATTAGAAATGAGGTCTCATTGAAATGGACATGCAGAGTAAGATGTGTCTTACTAGTGCTTGGACCTAGACTGCAAAGACCCTTGTATTATGAGCTATACCTAGCAAAAATGCAAGTTCATGTTTCAGAGTGTGTGCATCAAATGGTTGGCGGGTAAATAGGTTCGGGTGGTGTTTAGGGATGGTAACAAAGGAATCGGGTAAAATGGAGATGGGATAAATTTAGCAAAGCATTGAGGATTGTGAACATCTACACGGCCCATGAGCTGAGTTTGGTTGACCTCATTGTCTGCAAATTTGAGCATCGGCTGCATTGCAGACCACGCACGTTGACACGGTCCCCGAGTTGGCTACTCCTAGCCCCGGTTGCTCGCATTTCTTCCTTGCTCATTTTCTCCAATACCTAATACTTCATACAAACATGCAAACCAAGCGTAATAGTGTTCCAAAACAAAACCACAAATAAAAAAATAAAAAACAATCAATATTTACTTTTTTCAAAAAAAATAAATCATATGTACAATGAAAAAAAACATTAACCTACTTTATGCTTGGATTGCCTCCCGAGAAACTCCATATCTTTAAGGTTTTCGCCATGACCCTAATGTTATCCATATGGTGAAAGTTTGAACCCCATCACCATGGGCATCTAAAATTTGAGAACCGAGGTTAGAATTCCTCCAAGAGGAGGAATGTTGATGGTGGAGTTGGCCTCAAAGGAGAGAAGTGGTTTGGAAGCTTGGTCTCTTCATTTAGCTTCCCTAGTGTCTCCTTCAAGATGTCCGAAATTGGAGATGATTAATATGTAGTTCCCGGATTTTGAATGATCACCTCTGTCTCTACTTCATGCTTAACAACAACTCCTACACGGGACTCTTCTTTAGCTTCCTTCACCACCTTGACCATCAAGGTAGAAGTATTTGCATTTGGCTCCGGGTTATCTTCTGGTTGGCATGGAAGCTTAACCTCCTCCTCTACCTCCATGTGGTGCACCAATAATGCTATTTCTCAACTCGAGCCTCCAAGTTCTTAATGCTTGAGAAAATTTGAACCCCCCAAATTCTCGATATCTTCGTGAATGCAGGTTTGGAGCGACTCGTTACTCTTAATCAAGGTTGCCACACCTTGCAAAAACTCCTCCTTTAATGTGCTACAATTCACATTTTGTTCCACTTTGGGGCATAACATAAGAGAGTGAAGGCCAGTCATTTTGCTCGAATTGTTGGTTTTCTAGTGCATCTCTATATCCCAAATCTGGGTCACCACTCCATTCCAGATTGTAGGGAGGGTAATATGGATATCACCCTTGAGCTCTTCGACCTTGGGAACCAGCAAATCTCAGTTTCTCATAGAACTCCTTGCTCAACCAATTACAAGACTCGGTAGGATGATCAGAATGACATATCCTACATAATCTAGCTTGTTGAGTTTCTCTCCTCATCACAAGTTTCCTCAAAATGAAAATTTTCATATATTTTTCTTTTCAAAATTTTGGAATCATAGTGAAAGGATTCTCAGTAAGAACACCAAGAACTCAAGAAATACCTACTATGAATGAAAGAAAACAAAAACTAAAAAAACAAAAAGTTTGGATTCGTAGTGCAAGGGTTCCCGGTTCTTGGAATGAGGACGTACCATAAACCAAGAACAAAAGCAATACAACCCACCGATAAACAACAAACAAAAAAACAAGAACAAACAAAAACACCATGAAAAATACAATGAAACACAAAGCTACGCTAGCTATCTAATAAACAATGCCTTGATCCTCGACAACGGTGCCAAAAATTGATGTGCACACTAGCATCGTTAAAACAAATGCACGAATAAGTTTTATAAGTTGCTACCATATTACTACAGAATACTAATAACTAAATAGTGGTAAGTCAGGATCGTCCATAGGGAAAAATGGTTCAAAGGGTTTCATGTAGAAACAAACACAAGCACCACCAAGTGGGTGCTAGTCACCAAAAGGAAGGGGGTGTTGTTTGAGTAAACAACTAGAAACTACAAATATAGAACTAAAGAGTAAACTAGCAAGAAAATCTAACTATGAGTGTAAGTACGATAATAGAGAGCCTTGGAGGATTTTTCTTCACATGATAGTATTAGAATTTGATCCTTGATTCCTATTCACATAGTACAAGTATATCATATTCAATGATCGATCACACGATGTGGAGAACATGATTCCTTTGGAACTCCCACAGACGGTCACTTGGTGATTTCGCCTCCTCAACATCGATCTCTAACCTCCTCCGGATATAGCTAGCGGTGTGCTTTATATTGCCACCACTAGCCCTCACTCCCAGGGTTAATAAACCCGGAAACACACCAAAAATTAAACTTGGGAGTAGCATGGATCACCAGGACCCACCATGACGACTCACTATTAGAATGTGTAATGTACACCCAGAGCGTCAATATCTCACTATTACCCTCTAAGGGACACAACCTACTTAGTTTGCCACAAATTCGGGATATAACGATCGGGATTAACCTATGATGCCAAGGTGATAAAAGATTACTGACCTAATTGCCCCAACTCGTCCGTTATCCATAGACTAATTGGGAGGCCTTCGTCGTGCATCTCAAAGATACAATTTATAAACATCTAATGAACCTAATTACTAAAGAGCAGATAGTAGCAAGTAGATGTCGTTCACAGAGAAAATAGATTCAATGAAATATTAAATGTAGTTATAAAGCACATAAAGATGTCACTCAATGTGTGTGGTAACAATTGGGGGGGGGGTTTAGTTTTAGAAAAACACTACAAATTTTTTAAATCAACTAAATTAACAAGCAACTAACACAAACGATGTGAATATTATTCTAACGAGTCTTGGCCATAATTGGATTACATTTCTAGATATCCATTGATTATCGACTATATATCCTACCATGATACATTGACCACATATCGTGGAGAACTTGTCAACACCTTTTGAGTGAAGACATCTCTCACCTCTCCTCGGCTATAGCCTATAGCTAGAGTGGACGATTGGTGCTACACAATATCTCTTAGAGCATGTACAGTGGAAGTTTCAAAGTGTTTTTAATTCGGGACTAAAACCACTATGAAATCGAACTGAAACTTTGAAACCCCACAGTGGGTTTTCAAAATGGTTGCAATGTGTGGTTTCAGATTATTGAAACTGATTCAGTACTGACATTGTCAGTAGCTCACGTGAATGAGGGGCCTCCCATGTACAACCTCAATTTTTTTTTGCCTCCTCACTGCCACTTGTCACCTGCAGATTGGACCACGTGGCATGAATAGGTTGGCATTTAAAAAATAATAATTGTTCACCTGAATCGAACATGTGGCCCAATCATGTGGTGCCACGTGTCCCAACTATTTTTTTAAAAATCGCATTTAAAAAAATTAATTTAATTTCAAAAATAAAAATGATTTTTTAATTTTTGTTTTAAAAAATCAAAATTAATTTTGATTCTTTTTTAAAATCAAAATTACATTCTTATAAAAAAAATTGGTCTTTTTAATTCTGTTTCATAAAATAATTTTTAAAAGTTAAAATTTATTTTAAATATTATATTTTAAAAAATGAATTTCGGTTCAAAAATTACAAGTGTATTATTAAATTTCACATTTCAACTTATTTTGGTAGGTAAATTTATTTAAATTAAATATTGAAGGTAAAATTAATGAGTAGGATGGAGAAAATCAAGTGGGGTCCATAGAATGGTTTCAACTAGTGTGGAGAGAAAAATGAAGTAGTTTCTTTGTGATTTCAATTGATGAGGTGGAAGAAATATTGAATATTTAATAAACCGAAACCACAAGAACGGTTTTAGAGCAGTTTCACCACTGCACATGGTCTTACCCACGGGTCACTCTAAACGATCGGCATCACAAAATACCCCGAAGATAGCAAAATATATGGGGGCCTAATACAACTAGCCCATTATCCTACAAGCAAGAAACATAGAGATAGCACAATCATATCACCTAATAACAACTACGAGGAATCGGCCTACATGTTAGAAGTATTAGTTGGCTACATCGACAATTAGACAAAATGCTTCAAATTCATCCTAAATCTAAGCAAATTCATCAATTGACAATTACAATTAGTTGTCACCCTTAATAAAACCTTACATAAATCAACGATAACCACATCGACAAAAAACAAAATCTTCCATTTTATCCTAATATCTAGCAAGTAATCAATTCACAATCATAAACTAGTTGATCATTCTAGTCTAAATCACGTTTTAATGCACAACAAAGTACAAAATATATTTGATAATCAATGCCAAAAAGTAGGGCATACCAAATCGCACAATATCATGCTAGAAATGTTTACCAATTACTCCCAAGATAATATTTAGCCTAGATTATGAAAACTCATAAGATAGAACATAAATCTACAAAGAAACAGGGGAGAAATTGAAAGAGAAATGGAAAAACTAGGGTATTGGAGATGCCAAGTTGGGCTCCCATCAAATGGAGAAGAATTGGCTATTTATAGCCCAAGGAAATAAATGGGGAAAAGCTAAAAAGTCAAATTCCGGGTGATTTTCATGGATTGTGGTATATACCACGGTTCATGGAGATCAATCTGCCCTCTTCTTCTTTCCATCGTTACAAGTGAACCATTAATCCGTTTTGGAATTTCTTGTAGTCATTTTTATAGTACTTATGTAGACAAATCGAATGATGTTATCCATGAACACCAATTCGTCTGGAATTATTCTCAGAGATTGGCTTCAAAACTTAGCTTCAAAACCCAGATCATTCTTCACCCGCTGCTTTGCTTTCCTTATTCACTCTATCTTCTACCACTTTGTATGTGACCTTCTTTCTTCCACCACCCTTGCGAGTGACCTTATTTCAATGATCTAGTATTTACTTTTAATCCAATCTTCAATCCCCAGACTGATCATGGAAGGCTCCAACTAAACATTAAACACTTCACAAACCAAGGAGCTAGGAAACAAAATGATGAAAAGTGACCATAGCCCTCTAATTGGTAAAGTATCAAATTTTCTAAAGCAGAACCTACAATCTATTACAATTATAAGTATCAAATGTGGTAAAAAGATAGTATAAAATGAGCACATCACTAACCCATTAACACATTCAAGCCTAATCTAACTAAAGAACCAATAATAATGCATATTTGTCACTCATGCACATAACCTTCACATTAGCCTTTGACCAAACTAACAAAAAGACATAATCATTCCGGGTTCATTCCCAAACCTAGCTCTAAATCATGACGATAATTGCAATTAGTTGTACATCCCAATTTTAATCATGCATAATCTTGACATCAAACACAAGTAACAATGATAATCAAAGCACAAATAGGAAGAATTTTTAACTGAACATGTTTAGAAAATGCTCCAGAGTGTTAATTTGTGCTAAATAATGAAAGCTCATATCATAAAACAAAATGATCACAACAAATATGGAGAGAATTGGAGAAAAACTAGGAAAACTATGAAAAACTAAGAAAACTATGAAAAACTAAGGTTTGGAGGCTCAGAAGTTGGGCTCAAATGAAAAAGAGGAAGAAGGAAGCTATTTATGGGAGGGGGGGGGGGGGAAGAGAGAGAAAGTGAAAAGTCATCCCAAAAACCCTAGTCAACCCCATGACACGACCCGTGCTAAAAAATACGATATGTTCCCATGTTTGGCCCGATCCATGCCCAAAGATACGGTTCATGCATGCCCAAGGGGGTTGAAAAGGGTCGTGTTAAAATACACGATTCATTCCCCAAGCCATGAATTTAGCCTTGCGGCGTGTTCTGAAAAATACGGTCTGTGTAGATTTACACGATCGGTATTATTCAGTGTTGACTTCAACTTCACTTCTTTTCACCGTTACAGGTGAACCATTAATCTGTTTCACGAGTTATTGTAGTCATTTTTATAGTACTCGTGGAGACAAATCCAACTATGCTATCCGTGAATACGAATTCATCTAGGATAATTCTTAGAACTTGGCTTCAAAACTCAGATCATTCTTCACCAGCTACTTTTCCTTCTTTTCATTCCTTTTTCGGTCTATCTTCCACCACTTTGTAAATGACCTTTATTATTCAACATTTCTTTCGAATCCTCTTCTTCAATATTCAACCATTTTTGCGAATGTTTGTTGGCATAAACAATAATTTAATGATTCAATTCTATAATACTAATGCATAAATAATATAAGACGACATACCATATATGATTATCGTTCCATTTTGTAACTGATGATTAGTCATCTGTAAAATACACTATTTATGAATTCTAGATTGAATGAAACTTCTTGTGAATTTGAATGTGTTTCTGCATGGACCAAGCAAGATTAATATAGACAAAAAATGGTCGCATCCATAAAGCAAACCATTATGTCTCTTCATATGTTCTTAAACAAATACATTTTTTTATTCTTTATGAATATATGTCACCTTTCGTGTTACTGTAATATGAACACTTTTTTTTTAATTTAATCATATATTTATCATTTACTCAAGAAACAATGTCACGTTATTATGATACAATCTCCCACTGAACTTGACATTGAATTAAATGTGACAAATATACTAAAGTCTGGACTAAAACTTAACTTGCTTCAAAATTCTGTCTATCATAAAACTTGTGTGTTAAATTAGAAAAAAACTTGATGGATTGGCAAACCACCAGTATTTTAAAATCACAACATCACAAATACAATCGCATGAATATCTTAACACATCATAATTATATTTTGTATTTAAGTAATATTCTGAAACCAAAATATAATCCTACTGTCATTGAGTTTCAATTTAAAATTGAAAACTGAAATATATTTCATACCATAAAACTCAACCGAAACTTTATGAAATATATATTGAATATAATTTTATAAATTACTCATATTTTTTTCTTCTCTTCTTTGCATGAACTTTCAATGAGAGCCTCTGGTGGATCATCCTTTAGAAATATGATCATAATTTAGTATCCCCAAATTTAATTCAATGTCAGCTTTCCACTTCTTAAGATTTGAGTCATTTAGTATATAATAATTTGATTAATGCTCAGTGGAAACTGCATAGCTGTAAATAAAAAACAAGTCCCAAATGAATGAGAATATATCTTAAGGATTTCATTCTTTTATAAATAAACTAAATCAACAATAAAATTCTGACACCTTTGGGTGCACTGACTTCATAGTTATTATAAATGTTTATTTATATACATGTATATATTCTCTCCGTCCCACCAGTAATGGCATATTCACTTTTTCAAAGTTAAATTTGATAAACTTTGACCATAAATATATATATATATAATAAATATATCATGTGAGATATTGTTGAATTCATCTTAACATATATTTTCTAAATATCAAATTTGCGGAATTGGTATATGTAGATAGAGATATTGACGGTCAAACATGATCATTGAAGACCGTGAAAAAACAATTGTGTCATTACTGTTGGGACGGAGGGAGTATGTAAATTCATAAACCAAATGTTCAATATATTATTCTTTGAAAGTTTATATTAATTTAATTTTAAGTTTTCAATGTACGCATGGATGCACGTAATGAAACTCTAGTACATTAAAAGTACTTTAGTAACAACTAATGAATGAGTTTCGTACACATCTTATAACTAAATTATAATATAAATTTTGTTATCATAATTACTTTGATAATATATGAATGAACTTATACATTATGCATATGGTAGTGCTAAATAATAATATCTTATAATCATAAAATTATTAAATCATACTAAAAAATTGTCAAGAGAAAATTTTACATTCGTAGATATACAACAATAACATAGAACATACAAATATGCATAATTTATCCATATTAATATAATATCAACAATTGCATGAACCCCGGTGTTGACATGTACGTGAGAGTGTACTGGTTATTAGTTGCAGGAGATATTAGTAAGAAGAAAATATGTTTTTCTTGTGTAGTGTTGGCTATTATAAATGATATATCACAAAAAAATATATTTTAAAGGGAAGAACATGAATATTCATGTCCTACTTCATAGCTCATCTGAATATTCATGCCTTAATTTAGTCACAAATACGAAGTATGCATACAAACATGAATGCGGAAATATATTTATTATTACTTGTTGGATTAACAATTAAACAAGCCAAATTTATAAATGTACGTATATGCATACTATATGAAGTGAGTACTACAAACTAAATCGTGGCTCTGACACTAATTGTTGGCATAAACAATAATTTAATGATTCAAGTCTATAATACTCAAGCATAAATAATATAAGATGACATACCCGAATTTGTTGATCTCTCCATTTTGTAATTGATGATTAGTCTTCCGTTGAATACACTATTTATGAATTCTACATTGAACGATACTTCTTGTGAATTTAAATGGGACATCTATTCATAAAAAATCGAAGAGATTTATTTGTTTAAGAACATATGAAGAGACACAATGGTTTGCTTAAAGGATGCAACTATTGGTTTTGTGTTCTATAAAAACTCGCTTTGTTCCTGTTGAAACACATTCGAAGATGTTGGGAAAAAAGCCTAGCTGCGATTATAATAAGTGGAATTGACATCCAACCTAATAGCCTCTAGCAATAACTAATCTATTGCAATGATATCTAAATTACATGTCAACCATACTAATCGTCGGTACTATTACAAAGTAGAGATCCAAGAAATATGTAACATCGTTCCCATGGATATTAACTTGCTTCTGCAAAAATCATGACCACTTGGCAGAGATGAGCGCAACTCGCATCAATATCGCTATGCCAAACATGTATCTTCAACAACTGTAACACTATTTGATCCAACCACGATTTATGTTGTTCAAACTATAAACGCCTTGAAAAACGCAGATATAACATATCCAAATTAATGGAAACCCTGAGATAAAACACAAACAGAATCCGAACACACGATTTGTACAAACAAACCGAGAACAATATATCGACGGAAATAATTAAATCGAGTTATCATCATGAACACAACGATCTAATTGATCAAGTTGAATGACAGAACTAATGTGGGGGGACAAATTCCACACTTATTCAATAACAACAATATCACTAAAATAAACTGTTGTTTCCCCATCTCCACATGATGGGAAGATAGGGAAAAGAAAATTGAAGAAAAAGGTGTGGTTTTTTGGGAGGAATGTTGCGGCGGTCATATGTACACTAAATAACGAATTGGTGAACATGAATACACTTTATTTAAAATGGAAAACAAAAGGCATAATTTTAGTACTCCCTCTGTCTCAACTCTATTTGCACTTCTATTTTTTTGACACTATTCTTTATTAAAGTTTGACTGCATATCTGAATGGATTTATAAACAACATTATCATATATGATATTGTTCAATTCGTCGTAACAATTAGTTTTAAATATCAACTTTTTCACATAGGTAAACATATTAGCGATTAAACATGTTTGTTAAACAACGTGATAATGATTACAGTGCAAATCTAGTTGGGACAGAGGTAGTAGAATTCTGAAGGTCTAATACTTGCTGCTTGTCTATCCATTTCAATCTTTAGAGGTCTGACCAATTTCGCAAATCATAATAAAAGGTCATCCGTAAACAAATTAAAGTTATGAAAAGAGAACTGAATAACTTGTTATGGGAGTATTCTGTGTGGCTGGGTTTTCTTGGATATTGGTCGACCATATTGCCTTTGTAGTTTTGCAGGCCAAATTGGCAGTTAGA